>JAECUM010016269.1:0-48856 GCA_016617855.1 Megalonaias nervosa
ATATATGATAAAACAAAAGGCAGCAGATTGGATACTTTCTATATTTCAGAAAACTATACTTCGATAGCACAAAATTGTAATATACTTGAGGATCGTTTGGCAGATCATAAACCAGTATCGTTAGAAATAAAGCTACTAAACAGAGTCAAATGGGGAAAAGGGATATGGAAACTGAATAATGCTCACCTGCTAGATACAGAATACATTGATACTATAAAAATACACATGAACAGATTTAAGGAAGAAAAATTAGGAGATATAATGAAGGATTGGGAAGTGCAAAAAAAAAATTAAACAACTAAATATCATAGTAAAACAAAAAGTTTGCAAAAACACTGGTTACATAAAACATATATAGAAGTCCAAAGGAAGGAAAAGCCACTATTAAAAGAGGATGACAAATTATAAAACAATGGGAAATGGAAAAAGAAAAAACAGAAGGGAGTAAAATAAGAGCAGGAAAATTTAGAAATTTGTACACTAAAGGGATGGGACTATATAAAAGACTAGAGATTAAAAGAGGGGAACATAAGAAAATTGAAGAAATGAGGCTAGGAAATACAATCTATAAGGATAAAGAAAATATTTTAAACAACATCCAGCAGTACTATGCAAACATTTTTAAATCCCAAAACATAGATAGTGATACAGTATTTAAATATGTCCAGGAGACCAAATATAAAGCTGTGATGAATTTATTAATGCAGAAGAAATCATGAATGCAATAAATAGTTTAAAAAAAGGAACATCACCGGGCTCTGATGGAATAACATCAGACTTTTATATCAAATTCAAAGGGGATCTAATAGATATGCTTGAACTATTATATAATAACATCCTATTTAGTGGAGAAATGCCTAGAACCTTAAGAGAGGGTATTATTACGCTTGTATTTAAAGGAAAGGGGGATAGAAAAGATATTATACATTGGAGACCCATCACGCTATTGAATACAGATTATAAAATTTTAAGATAATTGCAAATAGAGTAAGGAAGTGTTTAAATAATATAATAGACCTAAACCAAAGCTGCGGAGGGATAGGAAGGAAAATTCTAAAAAACACGTTGTCTATAGGGGCTATTATAGAACTTTTAAAAAGTAGAAATGAAAAGGGAATTTTATACTTATTTGACCAAGAAAAGGCTTTTGACAAAATAGAACACGATTTTATCTTTAGTTTAAAAAAAAAATGTGGGTTTGGAGACAATATTTTAAATTGGATCAAAGCAATGTAAAAAAAATATTACTTCTAAAATAACAATTAATGGAGCTCTCTCAAGAGAACTGAATCTACAACGCTCAGTTAGGCAGGGCTGTCCCCTGTCTATGATATTATATGTAATTGCAATAGAAGCCTTGAATACAAATATTAAAAATAACACTAGCATTCAAGGAATTAAAATACCTAATATGAAAGAGAAATTCAAAACTATACTTCACGCAGACGACTGCACAAACTTTACCAGGGACAAATTCTCTTTTAAACATTTACAAGATGAATTCACGAAATTTGGAAAAGTCTCTGGTTCAGTAATAAATCATGATAAAACATAAATTTTATTAATAGAAAACTGGAGGGGAAATCACCCTGGTCTCTCCCCAAATTTGATCAAAACTCGGGTAAAAGCACTAGGAATATTCTTTGGACTAAACTCTACTCACAAGAGCTATCGTGAGCTGATCAAGAAATTGGATGTACAGATTGAAACTTGGACGCATACGAAGATTAACTTAATAGACCGTGTACAAGTCGCTAAGACTTACATGTATAGCCAATTAAATTACATTATGAACACAACTCACTTTACGGAAGCCATGGTAAGCAACATAGAAAGGAAAATCACGAGCTTTATTTGGGAAAACAGAATCCACTATCTAAAGAAAAAAATATATATGTAAACCAAAGGCAAAGGGGGGATTAGACCTCCCAAATATGAGCGTAAAACAAAAAGCCATTATTTTAAATAGATTAAAAAGTCTAAATTGCGAACCCAAATATCCTTGGGAAGCCATAAATATATATCTGTATGGTTACCTATGTCATTTTAATAAAGAAATATATAGAAATAATAAACTAATTAAACTGCTAGAACCACCAGGCTCTTATAGAAGAGTTAAAGATCTAATTTATAGATACAGAAATAATAGTATACTATGGGATAAAAACAAAGATATTTACAAAGAGTTAAATGATACACTTATCCAAGTCAAACAAGAGGTCGAACTCGGAAACACGGGACTTAGCTGGGAAATGATATGGGGTAAATGGTCAGGTAATAAATCGCCTGCCATACAAAGCAGAATATATACCTATCTGCATGATAAATGGATGACTGGCGAAGCTGCCTTCATCAGGCATCTAACGACTAGTCTACCAAACTGCAGGCTATGCAACAGACATATTGACTCAAAAAAACACTTAATACCAGATTGTCCTAAAAACAATATAGAGAGACAAAAAAATTAAAAATGAAATCATAATGAAATATGGGAAATTTGAAAACCCACATTAGCTATATATGAATGAGATAAATGACAATAAAATGTTTAACAAAATAATATATTTTATTAATAGTATTATGAAAACAGTACGAGAATATAACTAAGGATGACTTTACATCCTCTATAGTACACCTGTGAGATCTATCCTAGGTACCAAAACAAAGGGGAGACAAAGGGGCGGCGCCAAAGCTACGAGACTAAGGTGGGGTAGTACGGGCCGCTCCAGATCTCCCTATGAACACATACACCTACACCTACTCTACACTGTCTATGATCTAAACTATCTTCCCTAAACACACACTAAAACGCGAAAGATTCCGAAACCGGGAAGTCAGTATCGATCTTATATCACAACTGATTTCCCGAATGAAGGATCCACTAAAAGTAAACAACAACTACGACAATTTGATCTTTTTAGCCAGCCCTTACAAAAACACAAATATAGCTCACACAACAAATAGCAGACACACATAGCATACACAGGGTATCACAGATCCTTGGCAAGGATCGCAAAATCTAAATGTACTCCAAATCCAGCACGGGAGGAGGAGATTTTTGTATTTATAACACTAGAATAAGGACGGTGTTTAATCCCTAGACAAAATTTATAAAATAAAATTGAATAAAAGAAATGCAAATAGCACATACATGCTAGAAAAACAAGACACAGTAAAACTCTTTAACTTTCGACACTAGGGGGTCCCTCAAATGATATTAATCTGAGAGGGACCACACCAATAAACCGTAAGACTAAATCTTTACATTACGGAACGTCTTGTCAGTGAGCAGTCTACTTAAGGACATGCACATCTTCAGATGTAGCGGTATGTGAGTTATTTATTAATTTCTTGTGTGTAGGATATAACTATTGTAATACCACGTTTAATTTTGTATATTTTCTATGTAGCTTCGGCTTACGTAGTATACTGCAAATATTTTCTATTCGTGTTTGTGACTTAGCAGGAGATTTATATTAGCAATATAAAGTTGCATTTTTGAGCAACGTTTAGTACCATAGGATTCTTATCGGACACAGGTAGGTTCACTTCTGAACCTGTTTATTGCTTTGTAATGTTGTTCCGATAAAGTAGTTTGTATAGCTTACCGTATATAACGTCATTACCTTTTATCGTATATGACCGTGTCATATAGTACACTGTGTTAGATGTATTTTCAGCTGATCGGAGTCGACGGGGTACCAGCTGTAGAGCTAACCATAAAAGTTGACCATAGCAGCTGTAAAGCTCAACCATAGCAGCCGTAGAGCTGAGTGTACAGTGTGTTTCTGGTCGAGCAGCAGGCGATCGTGCGTTGCTGATCGAATTGGTGGGCGCTGATTGCTTGATTGACCAAGGAATTGAATGGTGGTCGGTGACTACCTGAAATGCTGACTGCTTGATTGACCAGTGTGACTGGTAGCCAAGTTTGCTAGTGACGGAGTGTTTTGTGTTACTCCATGCATGTAATCTTTTAGCCGTGGGCTGATTTTGGGGTTTGTTATACCCAGTGTTTTGGGACTGTAAAGATATTGTCCAGGATATCTGTTCCTTTGTTTTCATCATTTTACTATTCGAGTAAAGTACCTCATTTTTCACTGTTTGAGTGAACACATTTTACTATATGAGTAAAGTACATCATCTTTTATTATTTGAGTAAAACGCATCATTCTTTTCGTCATGTGAAATTACTGTGAATCATTAACCTTTGTCCTTGTACTGTGTAAGGTCGTTTACTTGTATTCACATTTATGTTACATTATTAGGTTCGTGTGGATTGTGTTAATTTTGTCCAATATTTGGATCTTATACACGCACGTATTAATCATAATTCTTTTTTCATCCAAGTCATTCATCAATAAACATTGTAATTGTATTACCATCAAAAGTTTTCTGTTATAAATCCAAAATCCAACCTGGTTATCTTGTTACAATGATGTATACAAATTTTCCGTGATTACAATTAAAAACATCATTCAGAAAATCACATTTTTTTGGGGGGGGGGGGTATCTCCACAGCCAAACAAATGATGGCTGTCAATGCGATTTAACATAAGACATGATCTGAGTTTTGTTGTACTTGTAATTTATAGGCACTAGATGTGCTGACCACTGTAATTAGTGAATTACTTTTTCAAAAAGTTGCGTCTTCGACGGCTGTTGCTGCATGGTCAAAAATCATTAAAAGTTTAAATTTTCCTGAGACAGTTTTAATACAAACTTGGTCATGGGGTAAGGACTCCTTCAAATTGAAATCTGCCCGGCACGGGTACATTCCTGAAGGAGCTAAATTGCTTGTGTTTGTTCAGGGGCAAGGTTGGGGGAATGTGGGCTGTATTATTTTTATTATGGGGGAACATTAACTAGGAACTTTGATGGCCATGCCTAATTGGATCCCAAGCTAGATAAGCAGGGATAATTAAGAGAAAAAATAAGTATGCACAGGACACCATTCGGGTAAAACCCGCTTTCAATTTTCTTCAGGGATATACGAAACTTAAAATGGCTCAAATATGCCATCTTTACTCGCTAGTGGAAATTTTGGGGTCCTCTCAAAGTGGAAATGCTAGCAAATGAAATTTTTTTTTAAAAACCCACAGTACTTCGCTTATGGTATTTTGGAGAGAAAATTACACTATCAGTTCTCTTAAAACTTTACTATTTAATATTAATTATTAGTCATTCCCCCCATTAATATATAAAACTAAGCTACTTCCCTTTCACTCTGGCACCACATGCAAGCGGTTGTCACTTCCGGAAATTATAACACGCTGGAATGTCTGCCAACAAAGAGGGTTTGCACTTCACAAATGAAGTGAATAAGATTCATACGTGCGGCCCAGATAATATTACCTGAGATGACACGAACCGTTGATTATCCACACAAAGGCAAAGTTGATTAAAAGAGGTTAGGAAACAGAAAATATGACAAAATTTATGTCGGTTGAGAGGATTATGTAAGGCATGAGAGATGTCTGGAAGAGAAACCAAGAACGCCTCCGGGGTAATTCATAAGTGACAAAAGTACAAGATTTAAGTGAAATAGGGATCTATAATTATTTTGTGTTTTATACAAAGACGGGAGCGATCGGTTATATATTATAGCGACAGACATATTCACTATCTGGAGTATCACAATGTTATTAAATGGGTGGAGCCATTGTATTGCATGAGCCATCGCAATACCCACTGAAAAGACAGTGGGGAGACAGCCCCAACCATAGTGACAGCTTGTCTGTCTAAAGTATGAGAGAGAGTTCAGACTCTAATGGCACTGTAGAGAACGTTTTATGTTTTATTTGTTAAAATCAGGCAATTGAGTTAGTTCACTCTTAAACGTTTAATAATTTGTATTTAGTTTATTTTAAAGTTAAAACCATTAGGAAAATTTACATCTCAAATAATCTATGTATTTAATAGTATTACTTCAGCTATCTTTTGAAGAATAAGGTATACCAACAATTAATTACCATTTTATCTGCACTATTAAAACTAAATATGAGCGTGTTAACAAACAAAGGTTCATCAATATCATAAAATTAAAATGATAACTTTACTTTTGCTATGTATAGTTTATTTATAGTGTATACTTGACCTTTGTTCGTAATTGAGGATTGACTAGTTACTGCCTACCTAACTTTTGCCACTTTGTTCAAGATGTTTACTTCAATCTGAGTTCTAGGCCTAACCTTATTTACAAACACAGAATATTCTTCAAGCGAACTTTTCACCCAGATCAAGTAAAATTAGTATATAAGGATTTGGTAAACAAAATTATTCTTTGCTCTTTTAAGTTCAGCCTGTGGAATCATTAATGTTGTGTTCAGATACAGTTTAAGAGGAATAATTTATATAAATTATCCAATGGAATTACTAAGTGTTCATTGACATTTTGGATCAAACAACTACTTTGGAATTATTGTAAATTTATGCAAAGACAATCTGGATTATATCGATGTGAAACATGAAGACTGTTAGTATATTAACATATTCAAGACTATCGGTACATCAGCATATTCTATATCAAATTCATTTGGAGCACTCTACTTTTTGTCTGTGAGAAAACATTTAAGATTATTTGGGATTTAATCACAATACTGCAATTTTCTCTTAAACTTTAACTTTGTAACTTAGAGAAATAAATTTATTTCTTTTTATTTATTTATATACTTGTTTGTTTCGCTTCTTCTCTGTTACTTAGTTTAATACCTTAGAGTTTTAACACTTTAAAGACGATCACGGTAGCGTAGTTTGCTGTCTCATATCATGTCACATGTACAGCGTATTTTTGAGTAGGAGCCATGGGGGCATAAAGATTTAACACCTGGATCACAACTTCGAAACCATTAAGGTCCCAACTTTATAAATAAATATTTATTCACTGGTATTTAATACAAACAAATATAATAAGCAAC
The DNA here is from genome assembly GCA_016617855.1 of Megalonaias nervosa. NCBI lineage: Eukaryota > Metazoa > Mollusca > Bivalvia > Unionida > Unionidae > Megalonaias > Megalonaias nervosa. Next base: position 6,915 of record JAECUM010016269.1, read on the forward strand.
TGACTTAGCCCCTGGGTCAGTCATAACATTTCCGAGACTAATGTTTTAGTTTCTTATATTTCAGGGCTGACTATGCCTATAACCACATAGCAGAATACCCTTGTGGGACTAACAGACAAAAGAAAGATGGAACTGTAACTTGTACTGTGCCGATAAGCAAGTAATAATCCTCACGAACGAATGCTGATCCCGAAGAAGGTACAATATCTGAAATTTAAGAAATATGCTTTACATGCAAGACGAAGGACTGACTATACATAAGATCAGTTCACCGCATGTTATACTAAACCTAATCGTAGAAAGATGAGACAAAAGCTACAGAATTATAAATCCAATGATGCATGACTTTCATTTTCTAAAGTTAATTTTGGCTGTTTCTACATTGCATTGTTGTAAATTTCACGTACAATTAAAATGTTCATTTAGAAATGAGCTGATCCAGCAGGAATTACAATCTAGTATTATACGACACCAAGGACATTTAATCTTAAATGATTCTGGCTTCGTAGCACCGATGGTTAGCTTGTCAGGGCTCTCAATAAGAAATGATAATATGACATGAAAATACGCAATCCACTTGTTGAACATCCAAATACGCAATCCATATGTTGAAAATAAAAGACAAACTGAATCTGTTTCCTAAATCTTCAATCAAATGTTTAAACAGAATATCATCAACACAAGTCGGAATTCATCAATCAACTGAAGTAAAGTGAGCCAGCCGACTTCCTTTCTCTTCAACTGCAGCCGCTCGTCGTCGTCGTTGTAGTGCAACAGCTTGCATCCCGACTAGTTGGACCTATTCATGAAAAGTAGGTCCCTTTCTAGACATGTAGTTAATTTGTCTGTTATTTTGTTCTTTATCTGTGGTTTAGACCTCTACATTATTTTGAATACATTTTCTTCTCTGTGCAATATGAGCATATATTGCTCTTGCGCGCGCGCGCGCGCGCGCGCGCGCGTGTGTGTGTGTGTGTGTGTGTGTGTGTGTGTGTGTGTGTGTGTGTGTGTGTGTGATATTTGGATTTTTAACGTAGCTTTAAAAAAATTTCAGACATCGCTACGATGTGTGCAGTGGGGCAGATTTTTAAGATGTCTAGCACTACGACATCATGCCGCAGACATGTAGCATGATGTCAAACCCAGTCAGATAATCCCGACACCAGGCTGACTAATCCTATGTTACGTGTAGGCTCGTACAAATGTAACAGAAGAAAAGAGTGATGTCAACAAGCTTTGTATATTTTAACAAAATAATTTATTTCCCTAGAAAACAATGTAAAAATTGGTAAATAGGACTTACGGTTTGTGAATATAATCCAAAATTTAATCCTAAGAATGAAAAATACAAGTCCTATCACTAAATAGTTCTCTTAGAACCCAGGTTCGAATCTCGACGATATACAAATATGGAAGGCGATGACGTCAGATGTGGTCCATGTACGAATATCAACAATTCCTCAATTGAATCACAGTTTTTGTTTCCGAATAATTCCGGAATAAATTTCCATGAATATCTTTCAGAATTTTTTATAAGAAAATCAACTTGTTGAGTTTCCAGGAGAATAAATTATTAAATCCAAAAATCAGATGAAAAACAAACAATCTGGCAACAAATAAAAAAAAACAACACCTTGTTCCTTCAAGATGTTAAACGACTCTGACAGAAAAATATTAAGAATGCGTATTTAAACCCCAAAAACATCATTTCAAGTCTCGCGAGATGGGTCATGTGGTCTCTTACTACAAGAAATCTATCACGTACACCATTGTAGCCCCACTTAAGAACCATTAATAAAGAAACGTTGTTTACACATAGTGATCACGCAATCAAAGTATGGCCCTGATACTGACCAATTATTTTAACTGCCTGTTTACGAACTTCCCAACCTAAGACGAGCTAGGTTAACTAAAAATAATTCTGATGTAATACGTTTTACGTCTTAGATAAACAACATTTAGTAAAAGAAAATATCGAATTACTGAAAAAGAATTTCGAATCCGTGCAATAATCATTACAATAAAATGTAATGAAACAAAAATAAAATAAAAAAGAATTTTAAAACTAACACACAAGCAATTTAATTACATATACGTAACACCTAACACTAACCTCGTAATGCTGAGCGCCTAGAGAGGAAGCTGTTAGTACTATTTTTATAAGTCTTTGGTATGACTCAGCTGGGGTTCAAACCTGCGACCTCTCGCATCCGAAGCGGACGCTCTAACCACTAGGCCACCGGATCTGTACATACATACATCTGTTAGTCCCCTTTCGTCTCAGCCAAGGCAATTCAGTTTAAAAAATCTATCATAATTGGGTGTGGGCTGCGCACATAATACTTCTCTTTGTTAGCAATTATGCCAGAGAAAAAGGGTGCCCTGCATTTTAGCTTTTGAATATATATTGATTTCCCGCTGCGTGATTGAAGGTTAGAAGGCTGCTTTTTCAAAATGTACGAAGTGCAATAGGTGCGTCTATCGTTCCTCCAAGCTCTCATATTCCCCTCTGTAATCACACGAGGTTCCAATGTCAAGTAATTAAACGATATGGTTGAACCCAACGCTTAATGACATCAACTGTTTAAAAAGTCATCATCACTGAGACCACTGTCAGTAATTTTTATAAGAGAAAAAAAGTAATTTACCCAGAAATGCCGTGCGTTTTCTTGATGCAAATTAATCATATAATTTTCTTAACACTGCTGTTTGGGCTATGACGTTCAATTAGTTTGAAAATGGTATCATAAGAATTGACAACGTTTAACTAGTAACATGCTCGATAAATAATGTATGCGCAGCGATAGTGTTATAAAAATAATAATAATAATAATAATAATAATAATAATAATAATAATAATAATAATAATAATAATATTATTATTATTATTATTATTATTATTATTATTATTATTATTATTATTATTATTATTATTTTAAAATCTGATAAAGCCAACTAATCAAGATTTGTCATTTTTATATTGATGAAAATGCAGAACTTTTAAATAATAACTACAGGAACAATGACTATTGGAAAATCTTTTCAAAATATCTTTGACAACTTTCTGAAATAGCTTTAGAATTTCTACGGATGCGAATGATTTGCGTACTTTATTAATTACATAAGAACATGTGGAAACTGAATTACACCTTTGAATATATTGAGAAATATGATGTAACCTCTGTCAAGGATATGGCACAATGGTTGAGACATTTACAATGTTTAATTACTGGAGAATATCTCAGTTAGATTGCATACCAAAATTTTAAAGGCTTTTCAACGGAAATTAAACTCCAGTTATATTTATCTCTGGCTTCAACAATACGTCGTTAACGATCGTGGCCAGTGAAAAATCAGTGTGAAACTGTCGAATTGATGTTTATAGTCATGATGAAATTAATAACCGCCTTTAATGACGTTTACATAGATCATCATGAATTCATGGACAGTCCTTTCAAGTTATGAATTATCACTTTTATTCGCCTACTCTCACGAAGCCTATTTGGTCATAAACACGACTGTGATGTAAGCTATTAGTCTTTTAATCGTTTTCATTAATACTTACAATATATTGGTCTTTTTTATATCCAAATCTCAGAAATTATTACTTTTAATGTTGAAAGTTGATCGATGCAGTTTTGAAATGTTAAATTATACTTTTGTTATTCAGTTGGGAATATGCATTAATCTGCCTTTGATGACAATGTTATGGAAAACCGGCCAATAAAAGATGCAGGTTTCGGGGATGGGGTATTGCTTTAAGGGGGCTTTTGTTTCTTTATATTTGCTGCCAATTTACATTATATAAATGTACATGTAATTTAATCGGTTGTTCTTTCTCATCATTATTTGCATTGGTTCGGAATTAAAATTAAAAAACTAATTCCTTAAACCAACCTGAAACAACTACATGTTTAATGTAGTACATTGTAAAGAAAAATTTAAATTTTTATATTCTCTTTCCTTGAAAAGAGTCATCTGTTGCAGAATCAAAACATATTTGACTTCTCTCAATAATATATGGTGCCAACAGCATTCAGGCTGTGGTGTTCCGAGTTGTCTAAAGTTCCTACCTTTACGGATCACTGCCATCTCACCTGTCTGCGTGGCTTCCATTCTCAGGCTCGGCCAATTTGGGTACGTGAGAATGCTTGCCAGTAGCTTCCCGCGGATTGGTGGTTCTTCCAGGGTTTTCACGGGTTCTTCCTTCACCAGTTATGTGTATGTACAGCCCATATTGTCCTGAAAAATGACGTTAAACCCCATAACAACAACAACAGCAGCATTCAGAATGTTTTATTTTTAATATATTTACCTTTTTTCTAGTTTACCTTTATAAACACTACAGTCATCCAGCCTCTGTAGCCTGTGCTCTTTTCTACTTCGCTAGCTCCTGGCAGTTTTAAATCTTTTGATTGTTGAAATAACTTTTGACCCTATGCTTTGTGAGGTTGACCGGCACTCGAATGATCAAAAAATCAACTATGAGGTTGACCTTCACTTGAATCATCAAGAAAAAAGGAAAATATACAAGTCTAAAGTATAATGATTGTATGATGTCAGTGTCCGAAGAACAAGAAATATAATGCAGAACATATTTATATATCAACTTCAAATTAAGTGTTGAATATATCTTAACGACTGAATGTCTGATTCTGACGTGTATACTTTCCGTAGAGAAACAGGTTGTGTTACACACATTATGAGATATTTATATCCACAAGACAGACTGAATATTACACAAATAGCACTGCGAACAATTCCTATCGAGATAATGGGTTATAATAATGACTCAAATATGAATCAGAAACATTGCTTTATTCAGTTATGAAATCATATTTGATTCCAGCATAAGAGCACTCCTTGTGTGGCGACAAATACTTCCATGCATCACTAAGGCGAATCACAACGGGTTCACCACTGTACCAAGTGCATGTAGATGAAAGTCATGGATCGGGACGCAAGTACCAGGAACCACCAGGATATGTAGTGCGACAGAAAGGATCCCTGCGAACTCGACTATGACTATCACAACTCAGAGGCCAATCCATCCATCCGTCCGTCCGTCCGTCCGTCCATCCATCCATCTATCCATCCATCAATCAATCAATCAATCAGCTGAAAGTCTAATTTTCTACTAAGCAGTTTGTTATTCATTATTATCACATAGTCGGTACACTTTGCCTATAGTGTGTGCAGTTTAATATTTTTGATATGATAACATGTGAACATATAACTTTATGTGATTCTGATTGGTCCAAATAAGCCCATGAAGTTATTGTTCAGTATTCTTTTTACTGATTGGCTGCGATCATGAGGAAACTTTTTTAACCCTGCCTTCTGGAATGTTTTGTTTTGAATGAACATTTTGGCGGCCATTTTTCAACTCGACTCGCGAAAGGAAATTGAGGAAATATTATCTCGGCTGTCAGAATGTGGATATGTTACCCCCACAGGGGTTTGTTATATCATGTTTAACAATATCATCATAAGAAAAATGGCGTAAAACTACAAGACAAGAACAACAATAAGAAGTAAAACTAAGGGTGTTGCTCTTTTGATAGCGGGTGGGGGAGGGGGCGGTATATCTGTAACATAGATATAGAATCCACCCTACATACAAGTGTGGTTTAAGTGTTAACTTACAGAAGTTAATAAACTCACCTCTGTTCACAGAAGAATGTAGACGTAAATGGGTCTCCCAACTGACAGAATTTGAATCAACTACAGCATATTTACGCAGTATAAATGGAATGCAAATCCGACTCAAAAAGAAATATGTTTACGTCTTCTGTACAGTCTATTATTCCAAGTCAAATGCTGCAAATATCCGGTCACAAATGCATTACAGTAAATATGGGAATTTCTGCATCCAGTAATCCTGTTTCACATGAAAATCGCAGCAATGTAATGTTTAGTTCTGAAAGTGACATTTTAGGGTAAACATGTACTCTAGGCCTACTGTGTACCGTATCAAACAATGTGACATCACACGCACTGATCATTCTGTTTTGAATTAAGGTCTCACTGAACAGTTTATCTGGTGAATTTTCATCCGACAATGACCTATTACAGAAAAATGAGAATAATTTTACACTGAAGGTTCAAATAAAACAAACTAATGATTTTTTGTACAAAGCACGGATGTGAGATTTTGCCTGTGGCAATCAGGTTAATTCCTTATACAACTGGTGGCTTTTATACTGAACCAACACTGTCACCAACCCCTCTTTTTTACATTCATTTTTGACAGCAAAGAGCTATTTTGAATATTTTCCTGTGACAAAGCGGCTAAAAGAATCAGTATGTGCCTTATGCATGAATAAAGTTCACTAGTACTATAACAAATTAGCATACTTTTCATCACCCCTCAACCACCTCGATTTTTAGATATTTAGCTCTGTAGCAGACATACGTAAATACGTACGCCAAGTAAGCTGTTCATTTGCAGCCCAAGTTACGCATTTGATCTCCAATGCTAGTCTAACTGTGACAGGCAGTCACCAAACAAGCCAACTCATTTTCAAGCCTAACTCAAAGTAAATCTAAATCACATTACAGAATTAGCTTCTGTGTGAATTTATAAATTCTAGGCTTATCATAATTAGGTTCATGCCTTCTACCTTAAAAATTAAGGAGGTGTCAAAATCTGAAACTATCCAGTGAGACCGAAAAATGATTTTGTCGTTATAAAATTTTCTGTTTATTCAGATGGACACTTGTTCTTTGATTTATAGTTTGAAAAAAAAGTACAATCTGCTTGAACTATTTCAACTTTGTTTGGGACTATATTTTATGCACAACAAATGAAAGATACACCGTTTGTCAGAATGAACGAATTATTCATTCTTCTTTCTATCTAAATAATTTCCACTGAAATAAAAACTATGTGAAAAAAAGAATCTCTAATAGGCAATTATTTAAAATTAAATTTATGAATCTAGTTGAATAATGTCCAGCCTTTGCTCACCAAGGCTCGCAGAAGCTGTACATTATTCAACTCGTTTCATATATTCAATATTAAACCATTACCCATTTGAGATCCTGTACATATCACATGCATGAATACATTTATAGAATCACATGAAATTCAAATATTGAATACGGATAGGAATATAGTCAAGTCTAATAAATAAGATTGTCTAGTGATCACTAGCTACTGACAAAAGAACAATGACAGTCAAGAAAAATCTGGAAGTAATGAGCAAAATGTAGGTGGTGTAGAAAGCTTTCTCAATTTCATTTGACTTTCCAATACCCGTCTTCCATTCACCCAAGGTTAGACAAGAGCTCTATAATCAACAAAATGCATATACTTCGTCTAACATACATACATGAGTGTAAAACAAATGAATAAGTTGCAATAATATGATAACAATAATACAGTAGCATAGATTATCTGGTGCACTACACATGGCCAGCCAAGCACTCATTCGCTGACAATGCAAGGTGCTTGATGCTTACTACTAAAATCGTTAGTAGATAACCCTAGCATTTGCATTGTTTACCTAATAACTTCATCCACAAATTTGTTCTGAAACAGTGGTTTTTACCTTTCTGTTTTGCTCAATACCTCTAAAAAAAACATAACTATCTCAAAACAGGAATTTCCTAAATGACTGAAACATGACTGTCATGTATTAAGAGATTCATCAAAATATTCGATGGTTTTGAAAGGATAATCAAGGCACTGAAGATCATCAAGGGCAATACGTATAACATTATGGTCGTACAAAGACTAAAGTCCATGTACATACCTCCTTTATTCAAGGTACAAGGATCAAACTGAAAGTGTTGCGAAAATGGTATAATTGCATAATGCGAGTTAATCTTCAATAGTACCACCCTTAAACGACCTTGTGACTTCTTTATCTATTAATTGAGGTGCGCGGTATTACCAGAATACCTGTTTATCGCGGTATGTTTTCCTGTGGTACGTGCGAGGTACTGGTTCACTATACCTGTCCTTCGGTAGTTTCAGACAGTAAGGTATGCAAGGAAATTCCCGAGTAATCTTCTTACAAAATTTAGTGGTATTAACAATGTTAAAAAATTAGAATTTAACTTTCTGCCCAATATTTGTATTTTGTCACAAATTAATTTTCCAATATTATATATATATGATCTTTTAATCACATCTTTAATACTTGTCACGTATGCCAACGTGGTGGCCAAATAGGACGCTGAGAAAGATATTCCAGCCAAATACAAAATTCTTGAATTTTTTTGTTTAATGTTATATTTTATTTAGTTATTTGCTAGCGAATGCTACGTGTTAAGCATATGTATTCGTTTGTAAAACTGCGAATCATCCTGAGAATTTCAAGACAGCAATTGTTTTCTGTTTGAATTGTACGTAATTCCTTAAGTCCACTAAATATTTTCTCGTTTCTTGAGTCACTGTACTTTTTCCTTGTTGGCCATCTCTTTTAAATATCTTGCCCGAGTGTTGGCAGCCATTTCAGTGTTTCCGTGTTTATTATATCAATAATGTAGCTAGTGAACGGTAGGCTTCATTGTCAAAACTTACTGCTTTTATCATCAAACTTTCTAATGTCAGCAAAATGTCTTTTATCATGTGTCACCGATAATGTAAGCCTAATCATCTCATTTTATGTTAGATACAGTTTTTAGATGACACCTTGCACAACAATATTTAACATAGACACAGCACACTCATCGACTATAAAATGATGATCATTTCATTTTCGGGTTGGGTAGGGTGGGGCGATTTTCTTTAGAGCTGAGATATTTTATGTTCATTCATCTCACGATAATTAAGTGTTTCATATAATAGAATGGATAGAATACGGTAATATGGTATTATTTTTCTACAAATCAGAGCAAGATATTGTTCCAGCTTTTGACCGACGGAAATTGTTTCTTTAAAAAAAATGTCAGGCCCCTGCCCTCCAAAAAAAACAAAATGATGGTCCCTAAAATAATTGCAGTATACCGTAGTTCGAATCGCGGTATGTTTAGAAATATGAGATATACAGTGGTACAAACGTTTTCGTGGTAGCCAGCTCTATATATTAGAATCTAAATTTAGGCGTGCCTAATCAGCACGCTTGCGCAGATGATATTTTAAACAAGGATGCGATATTTTCAAATTACTCAAGTTTCATTCTACTTTGGCTCTGGCATAACGATTTATTTATATAGTTTAAAATTTTTCTGAGTCACAAATATTACACTATTGTTATATTGATGTTAACATCCTTACAATCAAAATCCAGAAATAACAGTGAAATATATATTTTAGTTTTCAATTTTGATATTATAGTTTTGTTTAATTTCTGAGTTGGATCAGAGTGCGCCTGGTTCTAATTTTGCTTCCAACTAAATCGAGATTGATTTCTAACTCGAATGTTTGACTCGCCTTATTTATGAAATCTTGTAAGTGACAAAATTGGATCTCCCTACTCGTTTCTTTCTTTTATTTCTAACTCAACGAGAACTGTATACTTATAATTAAGGATAGACGGGTACTGGGCATTGCCACCCAGATCCGGCAGGGTTGGTCGGGTTTTAAGATAAAAATTTGATATTACTAAATGGCACCACCCACCCCCCGTTAAAAGAATATTTAAAAAAACATATCATACGTATTTTTATCTTTGACAACAATGGGTGTGAGAAGGGGGTGGGAAACTGAATAAAATGGGAGTGGAGAAACCCGGTAAAACTGCTCTACCCGTCCATCGATACTTAGTTGGAAGCAAAATTAGAACCAGGCGCACTCTGATCCAACTCAGAAATTAAACAAAACTATAATATCAAAATTGAAAACTAAAATATATATTTCACTGTTATTTCTGGATTTTGATTGTAAGGATGTTAACTTTCATCAATATAACAATAGTGTAATATTTGTGACTCAGAAAAATTTTAAACTATATAAATAAATCGTTATGCCTTAAGTAGATGACGAATGAAAAATGCTTTTATATTATTCTGTAATTTGGGCGTGAAAGTATTAGCATGATTTCCAGAATCAATAACTTTAATAATAATAATAATAATAATAATAATAATAATAATAGTGTTTATTTGTAATTACAGGCCACTGGCCTAAGATTCATATCAAAGTCTTTGGTACTAACCCACTTTACCATAAATTAATTAATGGAGAGCCTCGACACACCCATTGTTTCATCCTATTACAACCTGTTTCCGGAATGGATCTAATTAATTATCGAACGGTGACCAGACTGGTTAGTTAGAGTAGGTGTATACTGTAGGTACGAAGAAATTAAACTTTATATGCTGCACAATATTTTGTCATCTTTATACATTATCATAATACCTAATAATAATAAAACTTTAAGTTGAGTTGTTGTGTTGTTCTGGGTTGATCTCCATTTTTCAGCACACGATATGCTAGTATAATTACTTGAAGATGAACCGGGAAAATACCGGTAAGAACCACCGACCCACGGGAAGCTACTGAATCACGTATTCACATTTGCCGAGCCTGAGACTCAGTCCCACGCGGACAGATATGAGGTGATCGCTTTTGATCACTCGGCCACCTGAGGCCCCACTTTAAGTTAAGTAGATCATATGTGTTGCACATGAGATGAAGGTTTCACTCACATGTTATGAACCACCCATACCAACCATCATAACACTGTTGCTTAATGGTTTTCAGCTTTGGCATGAACCTGCCCTTTGAAAGAAAACTTTTTTCTTTTGGTGAGAAACATTTTATCAAGTAACATCGATCGTCTGTGTCACATTGAAATATCACAGTAAAATGATAAGGCTGTAACATCAAATTTAGTGTCAACATTTTTTATGGAAAGATCATAGGATAGTTAAGAAAACACTTATTTTATTCGATGAAAAACGAACAAACATCCATATAAAGTCATTACCAATGCATGGATAGGTAACCAGATAAATAGAAAAATAGGAAGTTAATGATCCCCATAGCATTTGCACATAGCAAAATATACGGAATTAATCTTGACAGAGACTAGGTGTTAGTAATAAAGTCATCATCCTTATGGGTAGAGTAGCTTGATAATTCATAATGAATTTATTTCATCCGTATTACCATCACAGCGCCAAGTGGGTGAGTGGGTGCTGGTGGACTATATCAAAATGTTGCTTATATTTACTACAAAACTTGCATGATTTGATGTATGAATTTCTTGTATTTTCTCTCATCCTCTTTGTTGCTTTTTGTGTGATCTTACAACAAAATCTGTAAAAAGAAATGTGCAATATTAAAGGAAGATCGTCTTCTCACAGACATACATGGTACAGGATGGTCATGTTAATATAGATATTTAGTTCTATTGAATAGTGTTAAAATATATGAGAGAAAAATACATTTCCATTGCAGAATACAGTTCATGACAACAGTAGTCTATTCAGAATGATACGTGGTTTCTTGTAATTGTTTGATATTATTTAGTATCTGGAATGTGTAACTAGTTAAAATGCAAAAAGTAAATAGAAGCTTCTGGATGTTGGTTTAATTGGCTTTGTTTTAAGTATAATGTATTTAAAAATGATGAGACGACTTTAAATGTTGGTCAGCACCCCTTAAATAGTTTTTTTTTCTGTTTTATTTCTTTGTTTTTATTTTTGGTTTGTTTTTGTTGTTTTGTTTTTGATTTGTTTTGTTTTGTGTTTTTCTTGGGTTCGGGAGGGGGTCGTTTAGCTATTTAGTGGCAAAATTACAAGAATTATTAGACTTTTATTCCAAATAGATAATAGAATGTGTCGGTAAAGCGGGGATTTTACTGTAACAGATTTCAGCAATGAAATTCCTTTAAAGTGGCTGGGTAAAGGACATCTAATTATTTATATCAGATTACACTGGCAGATGTTAATGGCGAAAAAAGTTCCTGATGTTAATCATGATTTCCTTCATACTATGAAGAAAAAAATGTCAAACATAAAAAGGCCTATGTTACTCTAATCCTCAACGAACCTCGTGATATTTCTGGTTTACCTTGTCCTGCTGTCCATTCCAATGAGAGATATGTTAATATACATCATTAGTGTCAAGTCTTACACCATCTGTAAATTGCATTAGATGCCGTAACGAAACCTTTCTGCCGGTTAATATTAAAGACACCTGCATCCAATAAAGAATACTTTTTCAGGCTCAATATTGTATAAAAGGATTTAATCGAGAAAAAAAGTGTTTTGCAACAAGTACTCGTTCTGCCACAGTTTTTGTGTGTCTGAAAAATGCACTAAAATACTGGCTGGCATGTCAGAAACACGAGCTCAAAAGCTGGCTTGGTTGGGCTGAGACCACCTTGAAGTCCGTGATTTAGGGTAGACTAGGCATGGTCCACTTGACATTTTATCATTTTTGTAAAATAGTTGCTTACTGACTTTTTAGCTCACGGTCGAGCCTTATTTACAAATTTGGAAGAGAACATTTGACTCAGATCGTGGTCATTTTATTGTGGCTTACGTTTTTATATAAGGTTGATGTAAACAAAATTATTTCATTCTTCGTTTCAGTTCAAGTCTGTGACATTATTTACTGTTGTGTTCATATGTACTTTAAGAGGCTTCATCTATTTAAAATTATTCACTTGAATTACAAATTAGTCATCGGCGTTTTGTCGGGTCATTTAAACTTAAATAGTGAAAATTCATATATTATACCTTACGCTATTTCAGTTAGGCCAATTTTATCAAGTGTACAAATTATTTCGTGACCTGAGAGGCTCTGATACTGTCACGAAGCGCCTCCCAAACTCCACCGCCTTGCTCCACACCCCTGAAATGACATGTCAAGGAAATTTTATGAAATTAAGCAAACATATTACACAACAGAGATCTTCGTAATGTTTAATTCTGTTAAAAAGTAAGGATAATATGACTCCCAGTAAGATTACACCCTGAATACATGACCAGGATGCACAGACACAGCCGTCTTCGTAGCCATTTACATAGATAATATACAACGTAAGCTCAAAATTAGATCAGTTAAAAGTATTCGAATACCATCGGAATTATACCTTTGGTCAGAATAGCAATTCATATCACATATAATCCTTCTTTGTGTGTCTGCTATATCGTTTAGACACTCGCTTTAGTCTGTGAACACCTAGGCTTAGAAACATATATTAAGGACTCTGTATGGCCTGTACAGTTGCCATCGCATGGCAGTCTGAGTCCTGGAATGCTCTTGCACATGCTCGTTGCACCTTGTGCAGCCTCATCCATATTGGAGCTAGAGACTATGAACTGAGGCGAATTACAGTGGCAGTGCAGAAGCGAGAGCAGCTTTAATCTCGGAACTGCAGCAAGTCGTCTGCTGCTTAAGGAATTCCATGCATCATCTCCTGTCCAGTATGACAAACAGTTCAGAGTACAATCTGGCCTAGTCAAAATCTCACGGGTTCATAAGAACTAGAACAGTTGGTGATGTCAGGTCATCTTTAGACTCGAAGGAGGAACAATAACACAGCAATGCACGGCGGTCTCATACATATTCAATTAAAATCCTAGTCTACATATCAAACAGGATTACAAAAACAGCATTAAAAATTCTAGTCTACATATCAAAGAGGATTACAAAAACAGAATTTAAAAATTCTACTCTACGTATCAAACAAGATTAGAAAAACAGCATTAAGATTGTAAGAGAGTCTAAACATAAGTAAATTTTTATTACTCTTCTGCTGGAAACTAAAATGAATTATCTGTGGAATTCTTTGTCAGCCGTGGATTGCTTTCCCTCATTTTCAGCAATCTAGTACACTTTAAATGGCCAGGGAATGGGGCTAGGTCTACGAAGAGTAAAAAGTACCTGATTAGCTAATTTTTAACTGTTTTTCTTTGGGTCTGCATTGTATAAGGTTAAAGAATCCATAGCATTTTGTTATTCTCTCACCCAAACAGATTCTGTTGTGTCATACAGTTTTATTATTTAAGTAAGCACAGTGAACATTGAAATAAAAGGACATTGCTGGGTCCAAAACATCCTTACAAAAAACACTGTCGGGACCAAAACACGATACAAAGGACTTAATAGGGACCAAAACTTCATGCAAAGGGCACTGTTGGGATGAAAACGTCTTGGCCATTTTATTTAGGTTGCTAGTATTCTGCGGATGAATTAATCGCGAATGAATCAGGTCCAACTGCAAACAACATAGACTCTTATCTGCCGGCGCATTATGCGACAGCAGTTATGGGTCTACGATGTTTGCAGTTGGAACCGACTTATAAACGAGTAGTTAAATTATTAGAAACACATTATTAGGACAAAATGTGCAGTCAGTTTCAAGAGACAACCAGACTGTAGAGGGATCAGTTTATGGAAGTTTAACTGCAATATAAAGTAAATCTTCCTATCAGGAATTTGCCACGTTCTTTGTCTATTCAAATGTGGAATACAACGTTCCTGCTTGTCTCAAATAATGGTGCCGTATTTCTGTTGTTGTCTGTGCTAAACACACTTTTATACAAGTTTACTATATGAATTACTGGGGTGATGTAATAAAATTCAGATACAGGTTCTTCATGGCAATTATGAAATCTTTTAAAGAAAGACATCCAATTTTATATTGAAACAATTAAATTACGAAATCATTAATGTTGTTCTCCAAAATTGTAAATTCAAAATACATATTTTTCGTAAAGAAATTATAGATGATTTATCGAATGTCAAAGCTTTTCACAGTAGACTGATGTTTTCTGTCGAAATATTACCGCTTTTGTAATATCATTTTGCATTTATGACTTACAACGGAAAACTTGGTATTATTGTTATGTCTTTCATTGTGACCTTGCTATCAGGAGGATACAGTGGGTATCATTGGCATGACCTTCTTGATGGCCTTGCACTAAGGAGGATTACATTTTTCATTTTAAAAAAAGGTTTGCCAAATTGTGTCAACGTGGGAAAAGCAGTTTATGTTTGAAAGTTTTACTGTCACACATTTACTTTTTACGGCGACGCTTAATGCAAATTAACTCTTATGGAAATCATATTTCCCATACATTCTTCTTCTCTTCTGACATTTGTTTGCCTTGAAATGTTTAACCAACTTGTCGACACTGCTATGTACTAATCTGTATTGATCTTGATTGTATTCAGTTCGATCAGAGATAAGTCAACTTTTTTAAAGTAGGCTGCAGCTCAGATTTTCCACTAAAAATCGGCCAATGCATTTTTGTTTAATGATATATTTTTTAAAGTAAGAATAAGATACAATAATAAAAAGAAACGAAATATTTAAACAATAATTGTCTCAGCTGCCTATAGTTGTGCCCGTCAACATTTATTTCCATTTACCAGAAATAAATTTATTTATTTATCGTGTGCAGTGCATGCCGAGCCATTTAACGGCACCATCATCAGCAACGTGCAGAGCCTGCAGTCCACCGGGGAACTTCGTCAGTGGGCAGTTGTTCACAATGTGTGACATGGTCTGCAGAACTCCACAGGTACAGGTAGAGTCAATGACCTGGCCTCATCGTACAAGGTTGACTGCACAATGCCCCTGTCCTGTTCGGAAACGGTTCAGCGTGGTTCACATACGTCGTGGAAGGTTGAACCCAGGATGGCAGACAGATGGCTCAGCTACGCGGGAGTGGTTTACAACATCTGTTGAAGACCACTCATCACTCCATACCGAAATAGCTGTCATATCCTGCGACAACGGACCTAACCAGATTGGATATCTCGAAGTCAAGCGGACTGCTAGATGTGAAGTGATGTCTACGTACAGTGCAAGTTTCTCACTGGCATAGACCTTAGCCAGCAATTTTGTAGTTGCTTCCTGGCGACCGAGATGTGGCGGAGGAATGTTGCTGAGTACCGGCAGCCATGGTAAAGGAGTAGGACGTACTGTTCCAGAGATTATGTGCATTGTTGTGATGAGCTGGATGTCAATTAATTTGGTATGGAAATATCGAGCCCAGACAGGACAAAAATAAATAAAATGGTTAAAATGAGATATCATAATTACGTATACCTGCACGGTTCGGACATTGTATAATGCATTATTTGTCCTTAAGTAGTGACACATGTCATTAATAGTGACATGTTGCCAATAAACGGAATGGTTTAAATTTTCAGTAGGAAATAGATTCTGATATAAACTATTATACACAAGATTCAAGGGGTTTGATTGTTGGCTGGTGCATCATACCAGCAATTTCAAACAAAACGTCCCAGCTTTCCAAATAATCACTAATGTAAACTATTGAAGTATTGGATCTTTAACCATTTGAATAACGGATTCCAGGTGCGAGTAAACAGCAATGAATAGATCACTCGTCGAGTAACCCGAGCAGCCATTGATTTAAGTTGTGCTTTGTGTCTATCAAGGGATAATCAAGACATTTTATCCAGTATAAAGGATCAGTTGGGGTCGCTGTTAAAAAGACTTTAGCGCAAACTGCAAACAAAAGATCTAATATGCGAAAGACTAAGTTTAGCAAAAAGGTTGAAGAAGACGATCGTTATATTAGTTTCAAAATCGGTTTTGGACGGATAGGAACTTTAAATCTATAGGATGCTAATGGTGCCAATTATGTCTGTATCAAATGACAACATAATCCTTGTTGTCGATCCTAAAATCAATCTGGATGAAACTGAAGTACATACACGACAACTTAGGTTTTATTATAGATGAAATCAAAATATATATTGCTGATTTCATGCATTAATAGTACACGTGATGCTGATAGCATGCATCTAGAGTTCTCGTGGTGCTGATATCATGCACCAATAGGCTTCAAAGAACATAAAATGCCAGCATATTAGATGCCAGTGTGTTATTTTATATCAACTGTGGAACTGGTTGCACATCCTCTTCGCCAGTCACAGGCAAAAATCTATATGCTCCCGTTTCATCAGAGCGGATTTTTTCGCCCATGGCTTGCAATAATGGCAGTACTGTCAAAGTAGCAATAACTTGCATCTGATTATTATTTATAAATATGGTAAAAGGGAAAGCATTTTCTCACGACATGAAATCTTTGTGTTTATAAATAATACAGAGAATATTGCTGCAGAAGGGATGCTTATCCGATAAATAAATAAAAGATTTATCAAAGTAGCGATGATATTTAAAGACAAGAAGATGAAAATTAAATAATACAAACAGTTTTAATTTAAATGTGCAATCAAACTTTCTCATTTACTTTTTGTTTCTGGGCATATTGTTAATATATTGTCTACTATTGAAACATTTGACGTAAATTAGTAAATTTCTATTGAAACCTCTAAAGAGCAATCTTGAAATTTCACATTGGTCCTGATGAGTTTTACAGAGTATAATACGTTTTATGTCTTCTCTGGAAGGAAAACGAAATTCATATTGGCTGGTGTTATTTTCAATTAAATACACCCAAAGATGATATAAGTCTAATGACTTCAGCCTATTAATATCATAGGGACCGAAGAGAAATAGACATAGTGTCTAATGTTTCTATAACTCTGAATTATTGCTGTAGTTTTTGTCTATGTGATTTGACATGATAAGAACCTAATAGCACACACACACACACACACACACACACACACACACACACACACTGTTCCTAGAAGTGCCTGAAATGACCTAAAACAACTGTTAACTTTCTATAGGGCGGTCCATAATTTATAAATTTCTAAAGAAAACAGGTTTTCTTCTCTACCTGTTTGTTACAGTTTTCTTCCTTCGTGTTCCGTTTTTACGGAATAAGATTCATGTAAAATCACCTTTAATTTTGCTTTGTCTTGTGAAATGATCAGTCCGGCTTTTACAATATTTTTAGTCGTCAAGGTACCATTTATTCAAGGAAATTCCTTTAAAAACCCTAGAGATTATGTTAATTAGTTCGTGGGACTGAATTCCCCAATGCACGTAACATATTATACTTGTTGTGACATTAGTTTGGCTTTTAAAGATAATTCCAACAGTAACCACGACACGAGACAGTGCTACTTTCAACTCTACTTAGTATCAATGCCATCCTCTGAGTATATGAAATACTTAGTATCAATGCCATCCTCTAAGTATATGAAAGAAATTATATCCAAATACATTTTTTACCTTTGCAAGGTTATAATCTGAGGTGGCGTGACTAAGGACTTGTATTCATATATTCAGTTTTGCTTTACCTGATAGGTGCAAAAAGAAATGATACTTTTCCTAAAATACACCTGGTAAAATATTGAAAAAGAGTAATAGCGTCCACCTTCCCTCCAAATAAAGGGAACATTATTTGTGGAACTTTTTAAAAAGCAAAATCCATCATGAACCGGTTTTATCCATTTTGAACAGTTCATGAATTCAAGAAATTCCAAGCTGTGCATTGAACACATCACACATATCAAGAGACTCACAAGAACGTAAAATTACAGTCAGCGATATCAAGCGATAATGCTTTTTTCCTCCCTTGTTTCATATTTACTTTTGGTTTGCAATTCCTTGTCGTATCAATGTTTTCTTGATTTATAGCCCAATTTGCAAAGACAAATTAAATATTGATCATAGACAGTAAATACCTGTGTCTACAGACATAAAACAGAGCTAGATAGTGCTTATGCTGCGTGATACCTTAAGCCCATAAATAGCTTAGCATGATATAAGATACGATAGGATAGACATCAAATTAATGATTTGACGCCATTCCCGTATCAAGGTAAATAAAGGGACTTATAAACTCTTGGTAAAGATTTTTCCCTTTAACTTCACTACTATATGATAATACATATTCAATAAGATTATTTCATGGTGAGATAGGTAGGTATTTAATAGAAGAAAACTCCTGTTATCGTCGTTTATATTAACATCGAATCCGCAACCAAATCGCCCCCGAAATCCTACTGATAGGTTTTCGTTGTTCGAATATGATCAAGACATCACTAACTTGTTTGGTTTTTGTGAGTAAGTGTTGCAGTGTTGATGAAGCCAATTTGTGCTCTGAACTGTCTGTGGCAAACTTGACAGAAGATGCCGCTTGGGTTTGCTTGATCAATAGAGGACGTGCTAGTTCTGAGATTTCCGCTGTTTGCGCTTCTGAAGTGCCTCTGCATTTTCTTCTCTGTTCAAAGTCTGTAGCTCCAGTATGGAGTAGACTCCGCCAAGTGAAGTGGTTCTGACTGAGATCTTCCCAAGACTCGGGGTCAATGTTAAAATGTTTCAAAGATGACTTGAGGGAATCTTTGAAGCGTTTCTTCTGACCACCCTGAGATCGCTTTCCATCCTTCAGCCCGTTTTAGAATATCTTCTTTGGTAGTCGCTCTTCTGACCTGGTGACGTGGCCTGTCCATCTCAACTGTGATTTCAGCAGCAGTGTGTGGATGCTTAGACTGCCGGTCCGTTTTAGATCCTCGGTGTTTGGGATCCTGTGCTGCCATCATAGCCCCATCAGTCTGCTTAGGTAGCACATGTCAAAATGGTTCAGCTTCTTGGCATGGCGTTGCACGTCCAGGTCTCGCAACCAAACAGCAGTGTTGGTAACAAAAGGGCTAATGAAGACCTTGAGATTTGTTTGTAGACTGACCCCTCTATGCTCTCACACACTGGCACGTAGTTTGCCAAAGGTCACACTTGCTTTAGCAATTTTGTAGTTGGTTAGATCATCGATGTAAACTGCACGTAACAGTGTGATGCCGAGGTCAACTTGTCAAGTACCACCAAGGTTTGGACATTTACTGTGATGGTAGGCTCTGTGAAAGGCTTTCCTGGTGCAGGCTGGTGCATTGGCACTGATTGTGAGATCGAAATTGTCATAAGATGAAGAGAAATGGTCCAAGTGTGTTGTAAGTCAGATTCAGATTTGAAATTCAGGGAACAATCATCAGCAAATAGGAGATTACAATCAGTCACTTCCTGTAACTTTGTCCCCACCTGCAGTCTCCTCAGAATGAAGAGTATGTTGTCAGTCCCGTATCTAATGTCGATCGCAGTGTCAGACTCAATAATAATGGCAGAGAACATCATACTGAAGTGGGTTGGGGCCAAAACACAGCCCTGCTTAACTTCAATGGTGACTGGGAATGTTTGAGATGACTCATGGTCGTCACGATACTCACGGTTGTCCACGATATGAAGGAGCATGTCATAATGGATTGCCGAAACATCATGATGAATTTCTCTTTGCAACCAACTTTTGCCTTGCATTTCCAAAGGCTCCACGGCTGACAGTGTCAACGGCTTTTGTCAAGTCGATGAATGTCATGTACAGGTTAAAGTTATGCTCCTGGCAATTTTCAGAGAGTTGATGAACTGCAAACACCGTGTCAGTGGAAACTACAATAACTCTCAGGTCATAGCCCGATAGATGATAAACAAGACGATTCAGCAGAAATCTGTGATGGATTTTATTCGCTATTGACAGCAAGGAGATGCCCGGATGCATGTTGCAGTATAGTATGTTGCCTTTCCCGTAGGACAAGAAGACAATGGATACATCCTTCTAATTCCGGGTATAGTTACCCGAGTCGACATTGACAGGATGCGTTCAGTAAACTTCGGTGCCATGTGCGAGCCTTCGGTTGGTATAGCGTCTGCTCCAGGTGCTGTGCCACTTGACAGCAGGCCAACTACTTTGACAGTTTCAATCAGCGTCGGAGAATCAGCAAATGTCATGCTGATTTAAACTAAGGGCAGTCCAACAGTTGCTCTTCACTGAGAGATGACTGTTGATTGAGGATAGTGTTGAAGTGCCCTTCCCATCTTTGAAGTATATTTTATTTGTAAGCATACATTATTGGAGTCGTTCCAGATGACTGTGGCCTGTACGTTGTCTTCAAAGCATCATAGCATTTACTCATGTCATTCCTGTCTGCGTAGGACTGAATCTTCATCTGCCTTATTGCTCAGCATTGAGCCTTGCAACTTTCTGAGTTTTGTATTGGACAGTTCTCTTGACGTTGTTGACGGCTGATGAAGTGCTAGCTTCCAAGGAGGTCTTCTATAACCGATATTTCTCGTTTGTGACATGACACCTGACCATGTCTGGTTGCCTGTGCCATCTCTGGCATTGAAGTAACCAAGAATGATGATGATCTCGTCTGTCGTTGGTACCTCTGCAATTAGACACTTCAAATCTTCATACAGTTTCCAGGCAATTACATTATAACTATTGCATGGCGTACAGACTAGGGGTAATCGAAACTATAGACATTGCATTTATTTTTTTACTTTGACACATTCGGCAATTAAACGTCGTTGGGAGGGGAACGATTATATGTGTGTCCAAGGATAGAGCAGTCCGATTACCATAGAGAATATATTAAGAACACAATACCTGTAGTCTCTAAGCACACAAAATCTCGGCCCAATTTCATATATCAATTTTGGAAGG
The DNA here is from genome assembly GCA_016617855.1 of Megalonaias nervosa. NCBI lineage: Eukaryota > Metazoa > Mollusca > Bivalvia > Unionida > Unionidae > Megalonaias > Megalonaias nervosa. Next base: position 28,207 of record JAECUM010016269.1, read on the forward strand.
CAAATTCCATAAAGCTCTATATGATAATCTATGATGGTTGTGAACATTGAGCCGAGAATGGATTGATAAGGTGAGATGTTTATGAAATCAAAGATAATATGTGTCTGCGCTCTATTCGAAGTTTACATATTAGGTGGTGTCTACTAGTCATGAATTTGGGAACATATCATTTACTGTATTTGTAGGGCTGATTTTTAATCTTCTACATGAAGACGATAATCCCTATCTAAAGAAACAGGACAAGGAAATATTAAGTCTTCTTCAAAATTATCTTAAAAGGAACAACGTCACTTATAATGAAAAAGGTATCTCAAGAAAGGTACTGCTGTTGGAAGTAAGTTTGCTGCAGATTAATCAAATATTTATGTAGCTGAACGGGAGAAAGAATTATTTACTAAAACACAGACGCTAACATTTTTATGTCGTAGGTTGACGCTATCTTCATCTTTTGGATCCCTTCGAAAGAGGAACTGAAATAGTTTCTTCAATGGATGAATAACCACAGTTCAGCGATTAAAATTAAAACCAAAATAACGAAAGTGAAGACTTCATAGCTGTAAAATTAATTTGCAAAGGGAGATAATATCAATACCAGGGCAAAAAAAAAAAAACATCGTGCAAAATGGCACTCCTCAGTTGCTATATAAAATGTTTTAATTTACGGCATAGGTTCAGGGGCAAATCACGTATACTAATGTTCAGTCGGATTTGCAACAATGAACAAGACTGTCACGACACGTGTTCATTGCTTTTCAAAGGAATACAAAAAGAGAGATTTCAAAATCAAGGAATATTAGAAAATAAAATCTAAGCCATTACGAAGATCAAATATTCACAGCAAAACACAATAAATAATTGCGTTCATTGTTCATTTGAAAAGACAATCTGGGCCTGCAGCAAAGTAAGCTAGTAAAAATAATTTGAAAAACAAAAATTCCTATATATATGGATGTTGGGATTTCTTTAATATTCAAGGGTATATACCTTCTCCTTAGTCCAGTTAAATAGGGCATGTCACACTAAAGTGTTAATCCTTTAATCCGTCCCTATGTCTGTGCTACCTATCAGATATGGTCCATCTTTGTACCGAATCTATGTATATATTTACTCTGATTAGAAAATATCCTGCTCTTAAGAAAACATATCAGGCTACCTAAATACTACTCACTTGTGTAATTTACATTTATTAAACTTATGAAAACATAATCTGTACATTCCATTAATCTCATCGGGCCCGGGACTAACAACACTTTTTAATTTTACGAAAGAAAAATTTTGTAAGAACAAGGAGAGCTCCGGGTGTTTCTTACCCCAGGGCCCGTGATCGCTCTCTGCGGCCCTGATCTCATCAGCCACCTCTTGCATGAAAATATCATCACATCGCTGTCTAAGCATACCTGTAAGCAGTCGTTGATCGGTTACACCCTGTCTTAACCATACATTATATCTTTTACCAATATGTTTTACATCATTTGCCCAAAAATTAAGCCCCCCCCCCTTCAAATGAACATTGTAACATTTTTTTGGAACTCTGCTATTTTAACAATTTAAAATCCGAAACCAGTACTTAAGAATTCGAATATATCGAAAGTGTTTGAAGTGCGTTCTTCTTAGTTTGTGATAAACAAAAACATGTAGCGTTGTTGATGATAGACTCAGTATAATTTACAAAACTCAGTGTGTACCTTTTCCTAAATCCCATGTTTCAAGGAAGTCCAATATCTCCAAGCCATATATTAAAATAGGCAGAACATTTGTGTCAAGTATGTGAAGAAGGTTAATTGAGAATGGTATGTTGTTTATTCTTCGAGACTAAAAGATAAATTACAAATACAGTTTACAGAAAATTAAGTGGACTTATAGTAACATATCGTGTTTCCGTAAAACAATTCGGTAAATATAGTAAATAGAAGATCTTTATGATAAATAATTTGGCATTATTCCTTCAACGATAAAATGTCCCAAAATTCTATTCTAGTACAAGCGATATACCTTTTTGTTGCATCTGTGGATATTTACATAAATTGGACTACCGAATATTTATGGGTCCGTTCATTTAAAGAAAACAAAATGACACAATATTCCAATTAAAGGGAAACTGTACTGTAAAGTATAAAAGTCACAGTTGACTTAAACATTTGTCCTGTCAAAGCTTCGTCAGTTGTATTAAGCTAATCCTTCTAATTTAATAACCACATGGTCAATTTATTTAACCACATGGTTCATTTTTCTAACTTTGTTTTTATTGACGTTTAATATATGTATTATACGTATAATTCCTTTTGAATCATATTAGCATTTTTGTTGTTGTTTTATGCTTTCATTAATTAATTTCTACAAACATTCTATGCAAGTTGTAAAATGTCAACAAATGTTACTCAACCGGTAAAAGTACATTCAGGTGATTGTGGAAGGGATGACCCTTCTTTTTTAAAAAATATCAACCATCTTTTACAAAATAATTAATGTCAACAGTTTTTATCTAAAAAGATATCAATTGAGTCATTTAATTTCCGTTTACGCATAAATTCTGTCACGCAAAGCTCCTGGGAGATACGGATTATGATATCGAAATCTATTTGATCACGATATCAAACCAAGGCCTTCAGCAAGGGATTTCATTAATATGGAGTCCAGTTCCTGTCGTGCAATGGAATCTCAAATAACAACAATCTAATTTCCCTTCTTAATTGTATTTCGTTCTTGTTGCCTAAGATGACAAAATTTAACAATATTTATACATGGAACAATGATAAGAATACACATCTTTGGAGAGTATTAATCCTGTGTAAAAACCATTTGAACCAAATTGTGTTCAGGTGATCATTTCCTTGTACTTGTCAAATAAACATCAAGCTCATGGCTACCTATCTCAAACTTAAAAATATTCTCTTCTTGTGTCCAGCTTTTAGTGTGGCAGCCTTAACGTCTACAGCTTTTGTGTCTTTCTAAAGCGATCAACAAAATTAGGGGATGTATAGTTACCATTTCAAACAAGAATTTCTTGAGACAGCAGGACCTGATCTACAACGGTTCTAATTATACAGATCTCATATATGATTAATTTCCTATTGATTTAATCAATGATTAAATTTTCAGTTACATTTGATGACAACAGAGATGTGAATTGATGACACCTAAATAAAGATAAAATATAAACACAAAAAAGTTGGGGAAAAGACTACAAAAGTATGATGGCATCATGAACTTTATCGAGAACTTAACATCAATAAAATTAGTACAACAAATTTATTCAGTATCTCAGACCCATATTGCATATAAAACAGCACAACATAACATTGGATCAGAGATTACACAAACAAACGCTAACGTGATGGGATATACAGTGTATGCTTTAAATCATAATGCACATCATGTACTTTGTCATCTTGTGAAGACACGTTACAGAAAGTAGCAAGACGGATTAATCACGATAATAGGATTATCGTATCATATTAACGAAAATTATGAATGATCTAATATTAATCCAGATTATATGCAAATTCGTTTCTTTGAGAGCCTTATATGTATTTCATACTAAAAGAAAATGAGGTTTGCCTCCTACAGTTCTTAAATCATTTATTTCGTAGTACAGCCAAACTCAATTAGATGTATCCAACCATGATTTTTACCTGTCTTTATCGCTAAATTATAACTGGAAAAATTGAACTCAACAACCATTGAATGTCCACATTGTAATGGACGACCTTTAAACAGACGTAAACTTTGAGGAATTAATCAAGATTTAAAACATCTGTAACTTCTAAAGTTGAATCCATAACTTTACTATGCCATTTTTGCATCGAAGAGTTTAACTCTGACCTGAAATAGCTTCATGGACATTATATCTCCAACAGTTTGCTCATCCTATACAAAATCAAGTCAACGTGAAATACAATAATTGTTCACACCTGTTGCCCGTGTAATACGATTATTTTCATCAAAACGCGTCAATATCTGATAGTAACTGTAGGAATACCTGTGAATTAAAGTAGTGCAAATTTAATACATTGTGTATACTATGTTGCACATATTGGATATCTACCTTATTGTCTAAAATGCAGACCCATTGTTTGTTCAGGGTGAGAGATTAAGGTACCGATTATAAAACGTGTGTGTACTTTTTTTTCATTATTTTTGAATATTTATAACCGTAGGCTTCTCAACCATAGCACTAGATTGATGTAACCATGCTAAAAAGCTTGAGAATAAGAAAACCGATGACGCAGTTAAATTCACCCTGATATGTAAGCATACATTCAAGAAATAGCTGAACCTGGACAGTAAATGTACCACAAGATGAAATATATCAGGTAGTAATGTAGGAAAAGAATTTTTTTACATATACTAAACTCGCTGCAAAATCGAAATTTAGAAGAGTAAACTCACTCTTCGGCACAATATGCCAGCCCCCAACCTGTGTCCCTAAATTTACCTCAACTTCATGGGCTAATCATAAAAAAATATTTGCGTCATTGTTATACTTTTTAATAATTTCCATGAATAACAAGGGAAATAGTTTTATTGTTAGAATTAAAAACAGTGTATATATTAGAATTCGTTTTGTGCTGGAAGTAACCTACGTCGCAGTTGTATCAATGCCGTGTCGGTATAGTTCGTTCGTGATATTTATCCAGTGTAGGTTGGGTCGATTACACAAATAGTGTACTTGAGGTTCAGACCTAACCTCACTAATCGTACCGACTGTAATATAAGAACTCCAGGCCAATCAGAGCACGCATTACTCACTGAAATATAGAGATCATCCGGCAGTGATGGAGTCTAGAGGCAACAATAGGCTCTCCAGTTGCCACATAAGTTCTGATATTCGCCTGTGGCCCCAAAGCTGCAGTTTCAACCCTCCCTTTAGGCGCTCTGAAAGTTCAGTTTTGGTGTCAATGCTTCCGAATTATATGTTGTTAAGTTTAGGGCAAGTAACCTTGTGGTAAGTAACGTTGAGGAGGTTAAATTTGTTACTTTTCTTAGTTTGATATTTCAAAAAGGTATACCTATTGACCACTTTCGTTTTATTCCAAATCCCGTGATTGTATTTTCGTTCATATCATCTCCTTCTACGGTAACTTTTAAGCTTTCTTGGTCTCTTTTCAAGAGTAGCAGGATGAGATCAGATGCCTCTGCGCCAAGCTCACAAACAGTACGTTCCTGGCACTGGCGTGTAAATAGTAAATGGCGCCCGGGGCGAAGATGATTGCCCCGCCAACGATTTTCCTGCAATTTAATTTTTATCAGCTGTTTTGGCGCCCCAAGACCTCAGGTGTCCGGAGCAACCGCCCCGTCCGCAGCCCCCACCCCTACTTTTATTACCTGACTTATTCTTGGCGCAGCAGCAGTATTGCAGTTGATCCCGGCTAGAGTCAGTTGTTTTGCTGTACAGATCAATTCCAATGTATATGTAATGTGGCGAATTTTGAAGACGTATTGAAACTTAAGGTTGAATAAATTGTGCTTTGAAGTTATCATAGTCAAGCCCGAAAGGTCTTGAGAAAGTTCACTGATATTTCACTTATTTCTTCTCTGAAACATAAAAGGGTCTACGTTTAAGCTTCAGTAGAATTGACCGAGTCATCGTAACGGTATAGTGACACAGAGTACATAGAATTACCGACCGTATCGGATGGAAGAGGACTTTATGTCAAATAATTGATCTTCAAAGGAAAGCGAATTGCAGCATATTTTAGGCTGGTGAAATCTGATGAAAGACGTGATTATTTGGGGAGAATTTTAGGAACAGTTACTTCCGATTGGTCAGTAAAAATTAAGGCGTACACTTTGGGAGACTGGGGTATTAGGGTACCACTTGCTCAGAATTCTTTAGTTCGACTCTTGTCTTGTGAGAAGACAAAACGTCCAACTCCTTGGGAAACTTGAAAATAGTGTTTTCCCTCGTAGAAAGGCCAGATAGCTGTCTTAAAAAGGAAGACAGGCTATAGTGCTAGGACGCACGGTTTGTGTGGAAAGAAACAGCATTAAAGTACGCAATTTTAGCTCCATATGATATTCTATTTTCATTTGTTTGTTTTTTTTGCAAATGTGTTGATATGCTTATGATTCACGCATGTACCGTGTATTCATTTCGTAGGACTCTGTTGATATGTTAGAGTGTTATGCAATTTAATTCTTTAATTTAACAATTATTAGTTCATTGAGAGAATTGACTGATTGCATGTAATCAAATATTCAATGTGTAGAATTCCACAGGAATTTATGATGTAACCCAAAGAATGCTCAAATATGCAGTATTTCATAGGGATTTATGAATTAACCCTAATATTCAATGTGTCATATTTTTTATGATTATATGAATTGATTTCCTGTGTAGGATGATATTGTTATCGTGAGTTAATGACAAATGTATATTTATATATGATTTCGCAATGCTTAAATGATCTTGAAGGTTATTGGTTACTGTAGCTAGATTTAGTGGATAGTATGCCATAAGTAGCTGAACATTTATCTTATTGAACAGTATTGACTAGTCAAATGTAAATAAGACGTGTAGTAATGTATGCTGGTATATACGGCCGCATTTGTCTGTAGAGGGCACGTGGTAATTTCTAATCAATTGCCATGCGGCGATGGCAATGAACTTCGATCTAAGGTCATTTGTACTAAATATAGCGGTGTACCTTACCGAAATACAGAAGTCTGTAAGGACAGTATTCGTTAAGATCACATTATGTCAGAATTTCTGCAGTGTGAATCGCTAATCTGAATACGAATAAGAAGTTTATATATATATATATATATATATATATATATATATATATATATATATATATATATATATATATACTATATATATATATATATATATATATATATATATAAGTGGTGAAAACATATCCAGCTCTCGTAATACTCTATATTTAAGGAAACAGTTTTATATTCTACCGAGAAAGAAGGAAAAGAAAAGGAAAACCCAATGAGTCAGAGGGAAATCCGCATCTAAGAGAGGTCCGAATAATCAGGGGTCAGAAATGGGACCAAAGCGCACGCATTAGACGTGGAAAAAGTAAGACAAGAGGAGACAGACGTCAGGTGATCCTGTCAAGCGTGGAATTGTACTCTCTAAGTCACCATTCGTAACATGATGTAAATTGAACACTGCGACTAAATTCTATCAATGTAAATCTGTTGCATTGAAAAGTGAAATTTTGGTTATGTATTAATTGAAAGTGAAATTTTGGTTATATATTAATTAATTAAATTTATTTTTATTTATTGGTAAAGGGGGCTCGTAGTTGTTTATTTCTTTCAATAGCCTTGCTCAGCTATCTGTTAACGTTCCATCTATCCGTCCGCACTGGGCAATAACACCGTGGGAGGTCATTCCCTAGTTAACGATCGCCAAATCAATTAAGGAGGCTTTAATGTTTTAAAGCCCCCCGGTACAGTATAGATGACGGATTTTGTAACCTTGATAGCATTGGACCTGTTTATAACTAAGACATATATTTAATTATCGGTTAGAAGTCTTAAGTAACTAAAAACATAACTGTCAACCGTTTGATTCATTTGATTCTTTGTTATCAATGATTATGTTCCAGCTTAACGGTCTATGTGGTGTTTCATTAATGGTACCCTTGTTCGAGCCTTCCTGCGAACATATCAGCATACGAAGCATAAGAAGGGTTACTACCCATTTCAGTCAGATTTACTTGCAAGAAGTGTTTGTTGCTAAACACAAAATTATTCAGCTTAAGAACATGGGAGGAGAATAATCGGGCAGGCTTTTCCATTCTCCATTACAGGCTGGGATTCCCTTCAATATGTGGGATGTTGTTGTACATGCATCTATAATAACGAGGAGAGTGCTTATGTCGGTTTTGTGCATACGGCTGTTACATTCAGCCTGCCTAGCGAGTTGTCGTGCACCTCGAGTCATTTCGGTTTTGTTCCTTCCTTTTTCGGATGAACGCGTGTCCAAAATGCTTAAGGGCGCCGATGTATCAAAATCAAGGCGATATGTGCTGTCACTTGCGGAACGAGTTGAATTCTTTCTTGTAATGAATTATAGCTCTCTTGCCTGGCAGATAAAATTGTTATGCTATATAATTTTCTTGAGCAAGTTCACGTGCATCGTGAGGCTTTACCTACTACTTCGTTCCATCCTTTTGGGGGTATGAGCTGATGTCTGAGCGGGTTAAGGTTGTGGTACATGAAATCCAGGATACATGTGCCCTTACCCGTGAACTGGTTCAGTTCCTCCTTGAGACTTATTATAATTAACTAGTATGTATCGTTATATTATATACAGTAACGCTCCGCTTGGTAGATGCTTCTGACCATACGTTTGTTAACAAGAAAACAAATTGATCAACATATAGCTTCCATTGTGTCCTGTTGTAGTATTCAATAAAATCGTTGATTTTCCTTCTCCCTTTCTTCTTTGTAAATTTTCTGAGAGTCTATTTTACAGGGCAAACTATTATTAGTATGCAGTTGAAAGGATCATTAAAACTTGAACATAAAACAAATTGGCTTTCCATTGTATCAGAGCCCTGGCATAGGATGACTGGTTACCAGATGTGATTCTGCCTTTGCCCAATTGGTCACTTAATTCAAAATCATTTTCAACAAACACTATACAACATAGGCTGAATACCTGATATGCTGCGTTTGCAATTTTGTGCTCAATTTAATTCAGTTCTTGACCAACAAACTAGATCTCACTAAGAATGGAAAATATACTCTTATTAACAATATACATGATATTTTAACGTGTGGCGAAATCGCGAGTTAAAATTTATCATTTTTAGTATCACAAGATGAAGTAAACCCTATATTAACGTAGAAAAAGACAAATTTTATTATATACCAAACTTGCTCAAGATTTAAAGTTTAGAAGAGTAAACTCACTCTCCGGCACAACACGCTCACCCAACCCCTTTTCGTATAGTCACTTCACTTTCATAAGTTGATCATATAAAATACAAGTGATCTAAGAAAGAGATATGATTTGGTTGATCTAATCTGCCGCAGTAAATTACATTTTTGTCATTTTGTAAACTATTTGACCCTATCTGAAAACAATGCAAGATAGATTTAGCAATGCATCTCAGCGGGTTTATCGCCATTCGTCTAAGTAAAAAAAATAATGAGAGACGCGAAGGGCATCCTGTCAAATTTGCTTATCAAAGATTAATTTCCGTGTCTGAAATATAAGGCAGATTCTATTTATACGTTTTAACTCACAAAGGTTTTGTTGCTGCAAGTAAAATGACATGGGCACACACAATTAAGCGTCTCATGGCATGGTCGGATATTTTATATCTTAAGATGTGAAAATATAAGGATATATTTTTCACAAGTGAAAATATAGGAATATAAAGAGTTTGAAAGACATTTATCCATTAAGTCCCTATATTTCATATGTAAGCATATAATAAAAACATATATAATCAACTTTGCATAAATTATAAATTATTTTAAAACGATTTCGCGCACAATGTATAAACTATTGTCACGACACATACCAAATAACAGTTAGAAATTCAGTTTGGAAATTCAAAGTAATACACACATCGTTTTGATCTTCTAGGATCTTTCAAGTTAATTTAAATGCTTAAGTAAATTGTAAAAACATGTTAGCTCCTCTAAAATAGTTAGTAATGCGCCAAGAGATTTAAATGTGGTTCCTAAACAAAAATATTATGTAATTCCATCCGACGGACCTATCCGTATCCTCCATGTTATTGATTATTACTACGCTTCGTTATCCAACGTTTTATTTTGACAAGCATATCAGTGCAACTTGAAACGCGCTCAGAGATGTATTTTTCTGAAAGGAAATTGGTAAGAAAATACGAAAAATTACGTAAAATTACAACACATGGCCCGATTTTTGTGCTAACATCGTGAGAAATAGAAATAGGCTGGAAGTAACAAGCCTGCCATGTGTTAATTACAAACACATGCGGAATATATCGGTGCTACTTATCGATACAGTTATTAGTTGTACATGAAAGTTCCATTGATCAGAAAGAATTACTAACTGTGTGGTCGTTTTGTAAGACTAATGCGCAGGTGCCAGGGATAAATATACTCTAAAAGCTCCCAACTAAAACAACACAATCTTTAATGTTAACACTTGAAAACCCTCTGAAGCCTGAATTTCATGGCTAGCATCTAATAGCTCCATTTCATAATTTATCAGACACCTGCTATCTTTCTATCAAGTACAAACGTATGGCGCAAGGATAGACCGAGCGTAGAACAGAACGCCACTTGAGAATCAAACAGGATCCAGTGTTAACAAGGGTCTCAGATTCGAAGCGCAAACTAGAAGGTCAAGATGGGAAATCTTATGTTCCAAATTTATCGATTGGTTTCTCATGATAGATATATGTGGCAAGAACTGTACTCTGTGGAGGCTGTAAAGACTTTAAAGAAAGTACAAGACACTCATTAACAAGCGCTACTTATTTTACAGACAGTAAGTTTACAAAACACTCCAGACTGAGTTTTTACAATTGGGTGACGTATGGGCCAGATTTACTGTCAGCCAATTGTGTTTTTGCAATAAAAAAATCTAATGTGAGTCAGGTGTTCGTTCATCAATACTTATACAAATGCTTAACCATTTTGCTTGCATACACTGACCGACGTTTTCACCCAAAGGTTAGTTTACAGGCTACAATTTCTTTTACCTTACTATGAATGAAACAATGATGTAGTCGCTGTTAAGAGCAGATTTACAATTATTTGTGGCATTGTTAAAGATTTGCCAAGATTTCTGGTAATATTGCAACGTTTGATTAAGACAGATATATTTTCTTTTAATTGGGTGAGAATTATTACAAATTTGCCAAATTTACACTGATTTGACTTCGATTTTTTTCTGTTCTCCACAAATGGAGTTTGCATAAAATAAAAAGTGCAGTTTTTACATAAATGTGTTCTAAAGCATGTAACCGCAAACTTAAGTAAATTTAAGGATTTATTCAGAGCTTATCGAAGACGTCGAACTAGATGATACCTTTTGTCTAAAAAGAAATAAACTCGCCCAAGCAAATATGTCGCTGTGTTAGTAACGTACTCCCGTTTGGTTTAAAACATGCAGAAGATGACAGTGTTAGGGACCAGGCGGTCACAATAAGGTTAGATTGATGAACGAACAGACTTGGTTCTGTGCATTTATGACCACTTCTCTTTTTCCATAGGAAGCACAAAGGTAAAACATAAGAATGGCCTGAACTTTGCTGAGACCAGAAAGTTTGTTCAAGCCTCAACTCCAATTAACACTGCCAACAAACCCTAGACAAACGCGGATAGAGTGGCGAAGAAACCTGCTAAAGTTCTATCTTGTCTCAGACAGACATTATTTGACCAATAGCGATACCAAAATTACAGTCCTGATACCCTACCAGGCTGCGAAAGCAGCCAAAGAAACCAAGAGTGAAGCAGATAACACAATTAATCAAAGTCACAGTGCAAAACCCATAACTGCTAGCGATAAACCAGATGGATTCGACCCACAAAGAAAGTAGCGAAGCGCTGGTCCCAGCAGTCAGTATAATAGTGTAACAAGGAAGAAAGTGAGAAATCATGAGCACTTCCGCTGTATCCGAAGATTTTCATTATCAAGTTGTGAAACATTCTCCTGATTCATCCGTCAATATGCTACTAAACAGCAATAGTTTGGTAATGTTGCGACTTGCAGCCGTCCTGCAGAGAAAAAGAAACAGTGATACCAGTACTTAACCCGCAAAGAACCATACTGACCGTTCCAAGTATCGTCTGTTGGCGCTAACAAGCTTGTTTTGCAAAATCCTGATAAGAATAATAAAATGACACACTCTTCTGGTATCTTGAATCCAACAAATTAGTATCGGACTTTCGATCTGTATTCAGACACCAAACAACACAAATGACCGCGTAGTCAAACTTGAAATATTTATAAGAGAAATTTTCATAAAGAAAGAACATATAGTAGCAATCCTTTTAACTTGGAAAAGGTTTATGACAAAGCATGTATGTACAGGATAATGAACGACCTTTCAATGACAGTTTGAATTATCAACAGTGTGATATGCTTGGAAGCTTTGTCATGTTCCGCGGCACCGGCGGAATTATCCTAATAAGTCAAGATTGCAACTCCCTAGATAAAGAGTAAAATGCATCCGAATTTGTCACAATTTGAAAGGTATGAACAACCGAGCATAACCTCATTTAAAACACAGAATCAAAATAAATATATTTTTCCATGAAAAACCTACCAGATGTTCATCTTCAGTATCTGTTAGCATTTGTCTGTAAAATCTCTAAAGACCCTTTACAACAACAATCTACCAAAACGTTTTTGCATGACCAAGGATAAATAACCCAAACCGTTTTGCATGATCAAGGCTACGAATTCGTTCACTCTTGGATAGACAAAATTCACAGATTCACCTAAAACTTCATCTTTCTGAATGCGACTATTTATTTATTCATTTTCTGAGTGAATAAGACGAAAATAATTCTTCTCTCGGTACAGTCTTTTTTTTAACAGTATGGAGCTAATCTGCAAGTTCTACTGAAAGATTAAAATGACTTAAAGTAGCGGTATGCTTACTTGAGAACATCAATGGATTGATGCCTTGCACCCTCATCGATTCGTGTGCTGATGACCTTTGCATATTTCATATATTTGGTGTTCAGACCCCCTAAGAAATATGCATTATTTCCCCAGGAAAGTAATATTGTAAAAGAAAACTAATAAACGTGTCATCGTAATTCGTTAAATGCCTTATGAAAGAAAAACTGTTTAATTTCATGTGCAAAAGAATTGACCAAATTCAGTTATGTTCAACTACATAATGAGCACTAATGTAGACTTTATATTTCTCTCTGCATATTTCACAAGAGTTGTGATCGAAAAGGCATTTTGTTTGATCAATCTTCACATAAAAAATAGCTTCAGAAGTTCGAAAGTTTTCAATTTCGTTTGTTGCAAAGAAGAAGAAATAGATTATAGATTATGCCCCTTTCTCTCTTTATCGGAAATGTCTATTCCAGTTATTTCAAGCTATCCACCAACAAATAGTTTCAATAATAGATCACTAAATTTGACATCCTGAGCAAAATATTCAAATGCATGAGAAGAACGTGGCCACATTTGGGGAGTTTTTATTTTTTCGCTACCTTTGAAAACGTACATGATTTATGTTTGACTCTGATAATACTTTTCGTTTTTGCTTCCATTACAATATGAATAATAATTGCTGCCTACTAGCTCCTTTCATTAATATCAAATGAGAAAGAAGAGGAATATAAAGCTTTCTAATCTGAAATTCTTGACTTTAATTTCCTCATCTTCTAAACGGAGCATCTGTCAATCGCAACATTTCCAATTAGGCACAATCTGGGTAACTGCTTATCGATCTTATGTTTAAGTGCAACCATTGGTCGAGAACACCAAGACTGATTTATGAATTGGATAATTTTAGTCTCACTTGAGTGTAGCATTCTTGGTCCTTCTGTATATTTTCCCGTTCTCCACTTTTTGCCGACCGATCCAATGTTGCTCCTAGTTCCGTTCATCAGCTCTTTCAGCTCTCTTTCAACAGCCGCATTTACTTTTCTTTCCATTCAAGATCTGTCAGTTGTTTCGCTTGCTGAGTTCATCGTTTAATTTCAATATTTCTACATCTGTGTCACCTAGGCGCTTCCTAATTTAGTCCGAGTCGTCACACAGCGAAAGTAATTTCTAAGAGAAAAACGCTAATTCTTGATCTTGTCGAAATAAGTTTGAATCAAAGGTGAGGCGCACGTCGATTCCATCATTTCACGTACCTGCGGGTCATCGTTTTGCATTTCATGTAAGTATGCTATATTGCTGATAGCGTGAAACTTTTTGCAATCTACCATTTGTTTTTACATCCTGCATAATCACTAGCCGAGATTAATTTGGATCCATATATAATCCTGTGACAACATTTAGTTGGATCAACATGTAACTTGTGAAGCTCAATTTGTTTTAAAACATCTTAAATTAAATTCCGTGTAATGGCCAGTTCACAAATGTCCTTACACTCTGTTAAATTAGAACTGTTGCTCTGTTATTAAGGTCTTTCTGGTATCGAACAAACACATTTGCATCCGACAAAATGAACCTGCCCACATATAAATCGAACTGGTTCGGGAAACCATACAAACAAATAATTTACCAAGTAGATTGTCTGTGAACAGCATGAAGCATCTTAACACGCACAGAATATGTGCTCACTGCATGACGTGGGAAAATGTCCTAGGTAATTAACCATTTAGAACTAATGAGCGTTGTTAAATGTACACAATCAACCTAGGTCTAATCGGCCATATACCTATCTTTTATAGTCAGTATTTCGAAAAATATAAATTCCAGAGTAATGGTATTCCCATCCTTCTGAAACCCATCCTCTAGATATGGGTGCACCTCAGATTAGCATACTGTCTGTCCCCTTTTTCAACATTAAGATTAAGGACATCGGTAAATGCCTTAATCCGGTAAGAAGCTTATCATAAGTTGCAACGCTTCGAATTTATATAGATCAAAGAGAATACCTACTATTGAACGATGACTACAGATACACTTGCAGAGAGCTCAGAAACGGACAGAAGAAAACAAGTTCAATCTTTATGTATGGATGTCTGCCGATTACATAAATGCAGGTCCACGGACAGGAAAGGACAACGAGGACAAACTTTCGGGGCTCCACAACAGTCAAGGGGTCCACCGCCGAAGAGAAGAAAATATTTTTGTAATTCATATGGGCCTACTGGAGAATTTTTCCTAGGGCCAACAAACCCTGTCAGGGTCCCTGCATAAACAATACACACCAGACTTTTGAGAGTTATATTCTGTCTTTGATTGAGGAGATCCATTTTAGGGCTTATACTAAACCATAAAAAAAAGTTTCTTTTCGTATGTTAGTTATGTCAGACAAAAATGACGAAACCTCCTGGATTTATAACAAGTCGTGTAAAAATATCGGTTGGGCAGCAGACAAGAATTAACTGCAATTATACAGAACTTTAGTGAAATCTAAATTGACAATGGTTTGATTATAATCGTATCAGCTTGTAGATCTTACCTGCAGTTGTTTGATACACAATCATTAAATTAGACTTTGTATGGAAGCGATCAGATCTTCCCCTTCAGAAGTCTTTAGGTGGCTATCTACAATTTCGTATTTTGCAGGGGGTTAGAATTTTCCCCCATTTTCCTAACTGCATAGGACAGTGTAATTTAGACTAATTCAGGCTGACTTGTCGAGCTCATGGGAGCCGCCCTTTATTAGCTGTGTGCATAGATCATGTACAATTTTTAATTCTACAATATCCAAAAACATTTCAGCTACAGTACATGAAAGTAACACAGAGGCATTCCAAAATTCTCTCTACTGTGCATGTTGCAAAAGCAAACACCTTCACCTTACAATTGTTTCTCTCCGAGAAGTACCTAATATTTGTAGAGCGCCCCCATAAACTATTTTGAGGCATATTAACCATTATCCCATATATAAATTTGTTTGAATAGGTTACGTGAGGTATAATAATTTTTGTATGCCGTCTGCGTCGGTTCCTATCCGGCATTTCAGCATACGTCCGCCATATTAGATTTTGCCAGATATTCTTGTCTCTCCTTCAGTTTTTTAATTAGTTACCAAGCCTGTTGGAGATCTAAAAGGGACGTAAGTTGCAAACAAGTATGAAAATCAACTCTGAGAAAACTTTAAAATCAAATAATCATGCTGCTAATTCACTACTGGAATATTTTGCCAAAATGGAAGCAAAATTTCGGCTTTACAACTTTTGACGAGACCTGTTCAATAATCTTAGTTCATTGATTTTCTCGCAATTATTTCTGTCAAAAGCAATGGATTTTCAATGGGATGGATTTTGTATAGTTTCGTAGTGATTGTATAGCAGATTTATGGTCAGTACGTAAACACCTCTTCGAATATAATCTGCGTACTTATCCCATAAGTCTCGTATAAGATCATTAACAAACTATGCAAACTATATTGATTTTAGAAGAAAGTACACTTCAGTATACAACCAACCTATCCTTTTATTCCACCAGCATACGAATTCGTTCTCCTCTAAAAGCAGCTAAAATCAATTTTTCCAATACAGCAAAATTCTCTTCCCAAATCACCACGTTGGGTATCAAAACCACTCAAAGTAATGTTTGATCTCTACTAGCTGACAACATGTCAGCTGCCGTCGCAACACCCCACGGAACCATCTCGAACCAGCTACATAAAAAATCTTTCTACCCTGGAAATTACCGACCTACTCAAGTCTCTGAACTGAATAAAAGCTTCTAAAAAAATTTTACTTCGGTCCTGTGAGACGAATGATATTGCTGAGAACATCTAGCAAATTTTCACCCAGTTTGATATATTTTTCCATGTATCGCTTATTTTTTATACCTTTAATATAATTTAGCAACTTTACCTTTTATCTTGTATTACACGTGTTTACGTTTATCTTAAAGGGTTAATCATATCTAATTTTTTTAGCATTTTTTATCGTTACATTCTTAAAATGCATGTTTTAATAGGTATCATACAGCCTTTCAACCACGTGTCGTCACACCCTTCACATACATACATATTTTCAGACTAAACATTCTGCTACATCGAAATCGGAATTTTTTCAAAACGTTTCCTGCGTATGTATGTATCTGTACTGGAAGTTTCAATTTCGTCCTGACATCCCTCCTTTTCAAATACTGAAGCTGATTGTCAGTTTCATCAAGCAGTCACCATCCAACCCCCACCACCACTCCCCCGGCAAGAACATGAGACAGAGCCACCTTGTATTCATGAATCCACATCTCAGAGATTTACAAACTGCATTGCCCTCGCATAGGCACGCAATTAAATAAATAAATTCAAAATAATATCCCGAGCAGCATTTGAAAAATTTCTTTGGCAATACTGCTTTTGAATTCTCATCTCGCACTAACCCACACTGATGGATAAAGAGTGGTGAGTGGGTGCCAGCGACTAACATTTCCAGATAAATATTTTTGAATGGGCTCCTTTTACATTTTCTATGAATACTTCTGTCGCTGGACATTCATTTGCTAAACGTTTCTGTCCACGATTTGTGGCATGCTTCGGACATGCTAAGACATTTTGATCGCCTGTAGAACGCAGTCGTGAATTTGGGAGCAGGCCTAATGATATCTGGTATTGTGGCAATGATGTCTTGCTTTCAATTGATTTCAACTATAGCACCATGGGCATGTCCATGTCTCGTGAACATATCATCAATATACATGCCAATCCCCATTCCAGTGCGAATCCCTAGAATATGGTCCATGCCATGTTCACCATCCATAATCTGTTGCTGACAATGAGTCATTATACAGCTTATAATATTAATCATAACGTGCGTAAGTGATGCATGCAGATGCGTGGTAGATTCCCACTCTCTCTTGGCTCTTATGTACATCAACATAATGAAGATGGGTGTTTGATAACTCAGTGGTCTGCTCTTGCAAGTCACGTCTAATAATACTCAAAACAGATCATCCATACATGCAAATAGATTATCATGAAATATTTTGTTTTCTAAATAAATGCTCGGCAGATATATGCAAGGTACTGAAATTCGGAGGACATTTTGCCAGTGAGTACTTTTGTTAGACATCCACTAATACAAGAGGAACGACTGACTATTAAAGCATATGTGAATACCTCCAACATGGAGCACAACACTGTCAAAGCCACCGTAAATTGCTCGGGGTCAGTTGGTATCTTGTCTATAAGTTGCATAAAACACTGATTTTTTTCTAGCAAAGATATCTTGAAAGTTAGTAAAGTAAGTGTCTTTTGAGAGCATACGCTAGAACTTTCCATGACAAAACTGTCCGCACTTTCGACACGGGCGTGTCGTGTGTCTTTGGATCCTTATAATTTTGAATGCGAATACAGTATTCAGACGGCTTCATAATACCTTCCTTAGTGACGATAATTAGTTTCCTGCATGTCACGTTCTGACCAAAGAATTTCAGAATATTTGTTTTGTTTGGGGTTTTTTGGTCATTTTGGGATGTCCACATAAAAATTTTCAGCACCATCTGAACCATAGGAGCCTTGCTATGTAAATGCCTGTCAATTTAGCATTCTTTAATTCATGTAATAGGTATCATGCAGGTATCATATCGATTTGTTTGCCCAACCCATATAACTTCCATGATATTTGCATTGGCTAAACAATACATAATGGTAGGTCATCTTTATCTAATGAGGGCAGTCAGATCGATTGTGACGACAATGTCTGGCTGATTGGAGTTGATGTAGATATACTTCTGAAATTGTATTGACATTTCAAACATATGTCAGAAAAGTTCAAGACAACATAATAAATTAAAGAGCAGCGGCAAGTATTTAACTTTAATTGAAATTTACTAAATTTCACAATTTTATTGTTTCTAACTTTAAGCACCGTCTTCTATTTAGCATGACGGTTTGTAAAAGTATCACAAAGTTAGAAGCAAGTACAACTTCGAGACTTACATCATATCTAAGAGGACTAAAATAGTTCCTATAATAAAATGCTTACAAGGGCAGTGTACCAAGATACCTACCTAATCTTGATCAAAGAAACAATTCTCATTTTGATTTAAGTTAAGATAATATTTTGGAACTGTCTGGGGAGAGAACAGAAATGTAAAGCAATGTTTCTTTCAGGTTTGCTGCTCCCCATGTCTGGAACAGCCTGCCAAATGAGATTGGGTACGCGAACTCTTATAGTGCTTACACCCAGATTGTTGCAGACATAGCAGGGGAACGGCATGTTTGTGTGTTATATGCAACTCTTCTATGTTTTCCTTTTTCAGCTTTGGGTATTCTGCTGTAGTTTATAGTAGCTATTATAGCTATTAACGGTTTTTGCAGCCACGTTTCTAACTTAACCATTTAGTTTCACTAGTCTTTTTCCGTAATTAATATATCTACTAGTCCAATTTAATCTTTGTTTTATATACATTTGGTATTTTAGCCCCTTCATTTTGTGTTGACCATTTCGTTTTGATCAGCCTCTGGGAATGACAAAGCTTGATCTTGCGTTAATTTTCTTACCCCAATATGTATGCCTTGAATTTTGTATTTATAACTTGACAAAAGAATATATGTATTTCTAGTGTTCTTACGAGTATGTAATTATACATGTATGGTATATATGTATTATATGTATATGTGACCATGATATAGGTCTTCAGATAATGATTTAACACTTGTTTAAATCATGGTTTTAAATATGTATGCATTATCACTGCATGGAAGTATCTCTGTGGTTTATTTGTGATTTGTACGCATCTTGATATCGAAAAGACTCGTGTTCCTCTGTTTGTACCGGCTTTCAACATTAGCAGGTTCTTTGTAGGAGCAAACCCATTCGTTGTTGTATCATACGTTCTAGAAAAATTTCTTTTCTTTGCGTCTTACATCTTAGACAAGAGCTGAGACATCAGAACGGCGTTGCGTTCTGGGGAAATTAGATTTTATCCTGTTGTCTGTGTCGTTTTTTATATGCGTTTTTACATGCAGCCATGTGTATTCTGACATGCAGTTTATATGGCACTTTATTGTGAAAGTACCATCCTAAGGCAGTTTAGCATGAAATTAATTACATGTGTCATCGCCATTGATCTTGCTGCGCCTTATATTTGTATTGCTTTCTTCATCTTCATTGTCAGCAGCATCAGTCACGTGGGAATCTGTAACATAAAATGTAACGTAGGGAAACACTCTTACGAGTTGTTTTACAAAACAAAAAACAAAAAAAAAAAAACGTGCTTTACATAAAGATGAAAATTCAGTGTATATCTAAAACAGAATTAAAGTTAAACAATAGGCAAAACTAAAGCCTGGTTGATTTTAAAATTCAAGGAAATAATATAAGATTTAATATGAAAGAAATATTATAATATTGAATTGATGATTTTTTTTTAAAATGCAAACTACGTAAATGATCACAATAAACCCACAATGAAGACGAGCTTCATCCGTTGAATTACTTCACAACGAATCACGCAATTCAGGCTATACACCGTTTACGGTATTTATTTACCAGGAAATTAAATCCAGGATAAATTATTACTATTGGTAACAATGCTAATAATAATAATGACAACTGCAGAAGCAGCAGTAGTTGTAGTGGTGGTGATTGTATTAAAGTTATGTCTTGTTGAGAATTTATTTTGTATTATACATGTGGTAGATTATTATTTAACACTTCAATTCCCAAAGGTTCTACCACAAATGGAGACTTTTGTAATTGTAAAAGCGATCGTTTTTGTTGCATAAAGTCTCACACAAGACGAATATTTAGTTTTGATAAGTAGCAGCAGGGAGGGTGAACCCTACAACCTTGTAGAGACCTTATTTTTGAAATTTAAAGGTTCCTACGAAGGCTGAAAAAGAAGTTTTTGCCTTAACAGTAAAAACTTCTCTAATTGACCAAATTTTTTCTGATTTTTTCACGTGCTGGTCACTATGTGTATGTCGTTCACCCTTCCTGCTGCCATGGTTTTTATCCAAAAATTGTATCAAGTCCGTTACGATATCTTGACCTCGGATCATGTAAATTTATTGTTACAAAACCAAAGGGAGCAGCTTGTGCTTTTGAAAAGAAATTTTTAAATTTG
>JAECUM010016271.1:0-49142 GCA_016617855.1 Megalonaias nervosa
AGTTGTGAATTTTTTTTTTTTTTTTTTTTGGGGGGGGGGGAGAGGGGATTAGAGATCGCCGGGAAACAACTGATATTTCTGCATTTGGAAGGGACGAGGATGACAATAGTTCAATACCAGTCATTGTACCCAGGGCCAGTTACAGTATCGAACATTAGACTGTACCTACATGCTCAGTGTGACACATCTGATATTCAGCATTTGCATGTCACTAACAAACATATGAACAAAAACAACCAGATTTAAACAAACAAACGAACAAACAAACGAAACAAAACAATCCCCCAAAGCCCCAGATGAGTTTCCATGCATATCAATAAAGGACTAATTTACTAGTCGTCAAGTTAATGAACAAATATGTTTTTACATAAAAGTGATTTTTACATTTCACCTGGTACATGTACATGTATGTTCACTT
The DNA here is from genome assembly GCA_016617855.1 of Megalonaias nervosa. Taxonomy (NCBI): domain Eukaryota; kingdom Metazoa; phylum Mollusca; class Bivalvia; order Unionida; family Unionidae; genus Megalonaias; species Megalonaias nervosa. Next base: position 419 of record JAECUM010016271.1, read on the forward strand.
GGTACATGTTGACACTTTCAATGGAATGTTAAACTAACTGGTTTATAACATTTGTTTGATGATACCATGCATTTATGAATGTTATTTGACAAGTTTATTACCACTGCATATGAGTTCTGACTGTAAATATTCTCTCTCTCTCTCTCTCTCTCTCTCTCCTCTTGATACATCCAGCTAGGAAGTGAAACGAGTTATACATTTCTAGTCGGTCGGATAAACTGTTATATTTTAGGGTAATGCTGCTTAATTTTGTGTGTTTGATGTATCGAGATCGAGATCGAGATCGAGAGAGAGAGAGAGAGAGATTACTGTCTAAAATAAGGTTTTTGTCTAGTACTTACAACTCGGAACATATAGCTGAGATGACTGGCATTTTTTGCGCAACAAAGCCCACTTCCGTCCGTCAATCTGTCCCATTGCACGGGCAAGACGATGGTGTCAGATGTGATGCCAAGAGCCGAGCATAGCATGCAGATAGATGTATCATTATGGAGATGACGTTTTGCATTATAATCACTGTTCGTAGATCGTGTGTATAGAGTGATGAATACTATCGCCAGTACAGTAAAGACTATGTTAAAACAGATCGACAAGCAGTAGCCAATATTGCGTATGGGTTGCGGAGTGTCATTTGTGCTGCACTGCTTGCAAGCAACTTCTTGTTTGCTAACCAATAATGATACCATATTTGAATTTCCTAGGGTAGTTGTAATAACGAACTCATCCGCCTTCGATCCACACTGTAGCTAACTTACATCGTACGTCAAAACGAAAGTACTTTGAAATTTACCATAACGTCACACGAGGCCATTGACAAATATGGGTCTGCTTCTTGGAAATTTATAATCTTTCAAGTGTATGGCATTTAAAGTGCGTTTGTGTATACATAACTGCCTGTGCATGCGTGAGAGAGAGAGAGAGAGAGAGAGAGAGAGAGAGAGAGAGAGAGAGAGAGAGATTTAAATCGTATGCATAAACTGCGCATTACATAAGGTACTATGCAATGATCACACATATATACGTTAATGATCTATATATAGATCATCAACGTGTATATGTGTGTGCTAATCGATGTCTAACCCATCCACACAGAATATATTCAGAGTTTACCACCGTTTCAATTTGCTGACATGATTCATATTGTTTTAGACTAGTATCAGCCCGTATCAAAACACAATGCATAACATAATTATAAAAGTGTATTTGATACAATATACGAAAGTAAAGATTTGTTTCTTTTGTAAACTGTGTAAATGTACTAATGACATGTTATTGATAAAGGTTTCTAAAAATAAAGCACTTGGTTGAAAATAGGAAATATTATGATTCTCTGACAGGAACGGAAATAGTTCAGCTGTAAATAGTGCGAGCTGAAAACCAGAACCGTTCGCATCCAAGTCAGGAACACTTACCGTCGTTATGCAATAAAATCGATATTAACAGCACGAGTTAGTTATTAGCCCCATTTTCTTCGACCTTACGATTCATCATTAAATCCCCTTCCATAAAAACCGAAAAAAGAGGATTAAAAAGTACGGATAAACAATGCGAATTGTATCATCGTATGTTTTTGGACTTGATAAAAATTCGTTAACTCTTTAGGAAGAGAAAAATAATTATAAAAAATACAAAAACAACTACTAAAACTGACGCTGAGATATAATAATAACGTTACAATAACCTTATAGAAATTTTTCAAATTACACCAGTTTTAAAATTTAGAAATACGAAACTCCCTCGCCCCCATAGCAAAAGAAATAAAAGAAATAAAAAATAAATTATGCAAATAATTGTACTGCTTCCGTCTTAACTTTCCTATCACATTTTACTTTCTTGTTTAATTATTTTCTATGAAAGAGGAAGATCATGAGACTCACGGTAGTAATTCAGCTCCCACTGTAAACCGATGGAAACACACTATTATATTAAAATTCTGTAAATCTTTCTGAATACTCAGGATCAAACCTATATCTCACAATACAGAAGTAAGCAAACATCCATATGGAGAAAGCCATATGAACCACGGCATTTGAATTTTTCTACATTTACATGAAACAGTGGCTATCCATTTCACGCTGTGCTGATTTAATTCTTGAGTTTTCCTAAGTCAGATCTGCAGCAAGGCTGAAATTGCTCCAGTAGAATCTTTTTCTCCATATATTTCACTTATAGTTAGGATAAGCTCTCAACAATTTTTTTTTAAACTAAAATTTTTCATTATCAACCAGTGATAGCCCTCTAAACAGATATGACATTTTTCCTTAATCAATTTATAAAGCACGTGCTAAAAAGGACATCTAAATAATATTATAACAGGTTTAACGTAACATGATTCAGCCAATATTGTTATTATTATGGGTTCAACAGCAGCTAAAATATTGTTGGTATGTGTATAAAATGAACAAATATCATTTGCGTTCATTCACAGTGTAGTAAAAAATAGTGAAGCCATTTTGAAATAAACACGGGTGACTGTGAGGATTAACTTTTACTTTAATTTGTAAAAATATGGAATTTTATTTTAGTACAGTATACAGGGCCGGCCCAAAGGTTTTTTGGCGCCCTAGGCGAACTTTGACCTTGGCGCCCCCACCCCCAAGAAATTACTTCCGTCTCATTTGGTGCCTTTTTAAACCTGGAGTCCTAGGCGACTGCCTTGTTCGCCAAGATTGTCTGGCCGGTCCTGCTGGTATTGAAAAAAAATAATATTGTAAAATGTTCTTTGGTAAAAATGATATTATTCGTAATGAATCAGTAATTTAGTTTCTGTAATTTATCTTATCTAGTTTATTACAAGCATTGGTATCTCAACATGCAATGTGTGTTGTTGTGTGTGTGTTTGTGTGTGTGTGTTTGTGTGTGTGCGTGCGTGCGTGTGTGTGTGTGTGTGTGTGTCTATTGTGCATTAGTAGAAGGAAAGGAAGGATTCTAAATCGATTATTAAAATATAAATATTCAAGCATTTTCTTCTTGAGAAGTTGTTTTATTTTATCTACTTTTGTCTTGCAATGGGTCAAAATTATATTTTCAGTCATTATACGTATCACTGAGAACTTCTTTTGTTTGTTAGGTTCCCTGAAAAATACGGCCATACGAACATGTTATCCAGTTTTTTAAGCAGAAATAATATTTTTCTTCTAATGGAAACGCTAAAACAAATCTCTTTGGCAGATTTGAATATACCCTACGCCCCTAAATGTGTTGTACATGCATTATACTTCTTGAAAGAAAGAAAAGGCAGTACAACAAGTAATTTATTACCAAGCATCATATGTAACTATGGAATATTGGACAATGAAGAAAAAACAACAGGAGAAGAAATTTATTGTTGGTTGCTTTTTTAACTACACTTTTAGCACTATATCATACAAAGGAATGCTAGCTCTGTGCCTTTCTAGTGTCACATCGAAGCAGCTGACTGGTTGGCGTTAGTGGATGTTGAACCAGCGACCATTGAATTACGTGTCTCACGCGCTACTAGCCGAGATACAGAGGCTCCCAAGAAAGACAGAAACATGTCATGTAATTTTTATTTAGAGTCGGTACAGGTTTAACCGAATAACAAATAAGCTCTTATGAGATTTTCTACCGACTATAAAAAAAAATTGAATTAAACCAAAACGCAAAAGATAACAAATCTGAACAACACAAATCACATATTCACAATAAACGACACAGCAAAACAATCTTAGCATAAATAATTTTTCACCATGTAGTTATCGTGGTGCACATACACACATAGATAAGTATATACATACATACATATATACATACATACATACATACATACATACATACATACATACATACATACATACTTGCATGCATGCATGCATGCATGCATACATACATATACATACATAAACTATTTTCCAGAGTTGTCTGCCTTAGTTTGCGTAAGTGATAAGTAAGTGCTTTAACTTCGTAAAGTAACGTCTATACTCGTTTATAGGTCTAGACCAACTGCATACTCCACAGACGCACCCCTGCCATAGCATAATGCGCCGGCAGATATGGATCTGTGCAGTTTGCATGTAGTAGTCAGTAGTACAAGCAACACATACCTGATTTGCCTGCCCTTTGGATGACGGCAAATCAGATTCCATGTTGTTGCATCTGGACTCAAGATATAGGTGAGTATATAAGGTAGTTAATATGTACTGAACCATTGTATACTATATTTAGACTAACTGAAGTGTTTCTAATTCATCGATTTGTTTTACAGAAAAAAATGCCATACAAGTGGAAGGAGGTTAGGAAGTTGCCTAAGTGTTTAAGAACATTTGTATGTCCTGAGGCCTTTTAGCAAATAATGCTTATATGTGTAACAAAAGTTAAGAAGTTTTCAAATATCAACACTAAATAATTTTACACAGTCATCATTCTGCATTGCGGCTCATACCAGCTGTCCAGTCTCTATCGCCTGAATGTTGTCGGGGTTTGTTAGCCAAGTTCCCGACCCCTGCATAGCTACCGCCCATATTGGTGTAAGACAGGGCATAAGTCAGTGCCGGATTAAACCCTGTGGAGGCCTCAAGGCAGTTGAAATCTCGGGGGCCCCTCTCGCAAGTTTGATTGTAATTTTCTTTCAAGATCAAATCAATTCAATATTATTTTGATCCGTTGTCGCGGGGCCCCTAAAAGGCGTGGGCCCATAGGTCGGTGCCTACGCTGCCTATTTGGTAATCCGGCACTGGCATTAGTCTACTGGGTTTGTTTCCGTTTGTTAATATGATAACAATTCGGTAAATTTCAAACCCTCTTTTCCAGGAATGCATTAAACCTCTAACAGTTTTCATGTGCACATAAAAGTATGTTATCATCCGCGTACTTAAAGAGCTTTGTTCTTGTCTATAAGATAAGAAATATATTTAACACAAATTTGAAAATTATCGGCCTTGAAATGGAACCTGGTAGGCCCACCTTGCTAATATTTAGAAATAAACTTTTGTTGGTTCCTATTTAAACACAGATTTTGTTTCAAAATAAATGTGTCTATAAGTTTAAGGACCCTCTCCCCATGACGTGGACTGACAGCTTCACCCACGAAAAGATGCAAGATTGGGACGAAAGAGGTTATTGAAGTAATTTCATATTTGTTAAAATACTTTTGAGACTGGGGGTAAAATACTGATTGGACGATAATGTTGTTTATTGAATGGATCCATCTTTTTAAATATAGGTGTTACTCTAGTTAGTTTTACATGAGCCGGAAACTATGTTTTCTATAAATAAATTTACAAGTGTTGTTTTAATGATTTCAGAATAACTGGTTTAATGTAGCGTAATAATTTTGAAGATATATTATCAACACTTGTTGTATGTTTAAGCTAGAGTTTATTTAAGTACTTTAACACTATCGGTTTCAGTGATTTCCTGCCGAGGGTGATGTTTATAGATAGTTTTAATGCTAGGATCTGCGCTGTAATTTTTATAAGAGTTTCCATGTTAAATGTGTTTCGCAATTTTGATAGGTGTTTTCATGGTCAACTTGTATTGTAGTTTTGATAGATGGTTTCATGGTAAATGTATTTTTCGTAATTTTTATAGGTGTTTCCACGGTCAACTTGTAGCAGTTCCATGGCCATTTTGTATCATAATTTTTACGGGGGTTTCCATTGTCCGAGTGTATTTTAATTTTTATAGGGATTTCCATTGTCCGACTCTATTGTAATTTTTTTTATAGGGGTTTCCATTGTCTGAGAGTATTGTAATTTTTATAGGAGTTTCCATTGTCCGAGTGTATTGTAATTTTTATAGGGGTTTCCATTGTCCGAGTCTGTTGTAATTTTTATAGTGGTAGTAGTAAGGGAATATGGGGTTTCTGGCTCAAAGACCCGATTTCATACCAGGGACCAGGTGATAGCCAGTGATAGAACATTTATTTTCACATTCCGAGGCTTCTATCATTGATTTTGGCTCAAAGACCCTATTTCATACTAGGGACCAGGTGATAGCCAGTGATAGAACATTTATTTTTACATTCCGAGGCTTCTAGCTCGGAGACCCTATTTTAGACTAGGGGTCAGGTTATGACCAATGATAGAACAGTTACTGTTACATTCCGAGACTTCTATCATTGATTAGGTTTCTGGCTAAAGGATCACCATCAGGTTGTCGGCATATTCTTAAGTTTTTTGGTTGGATTATTTTCCTTGATTATATCAAGGAGTTTAGATAAAATTTCATTTGCCGTATTTTTTGTCATAACTATTTTCATACCTGCTAACTCTCATCGGTAAAATATCTGTTAACATACTGTCGATAATACGAAACTCGCGTATTAAATCGTCCATATCATATTTTACACCTCGCAAGCAAGATCGTATCTGATCAAGTAATTTTATGTAAGTAATACTAGTTATTTTACAAGCATTTTTTTTCGTCTCAAGCCTGGGTTCAATCTTCTTACATGTTGTTGAAAGAGAGACACCGACAGCAGATATAATTAATAAAAAGGATTTAATGATACCCCACTTGATATTATGCCAGAGGTGGTCATTAGCAGTGCCAAATATGATATTACTCGAAGTACTCTGTTGTAATAGCTATAACATTGTTTCACACACCAAAGGTTTTTATGATAAAATTTGTAACATTGCATTAGTGCGTCAATATCCTGTTTTGGAATTTCTTCTGAAATATGATTGAAATCGATGATTTGTTTTTTCATTATACAATATCTGTCTACAGTTTTATACAATATTAAAAACTCTAACACCAGCAGTCGAATCAAGAAACTCACGGAACTCATTATTGTTAGGATCAGCTATAAAGTCTCTGTATTTGTCATAAACATCTGATGAAGTATCCTTATATCGTTCGTCTGTTAGTACCTCATTTTTCTTTAACCAAGCATATGAATCAAACGTGTCTGATACTTCACGTTCATATAAATCTGATTTATTCACCAAATTACTGTAATCGCTTTCTGTTTCATCAATATACCCTAATACTAAACTCAGCTGATCTAACGTGAAATTTTTTAGAACAAGATGTTGTCTGATAATTGCATATGCGACTACGAAATTTGCTAGCATTAATTTTTGGAGCATCTCTTTTCTTAATAACATCCCACCTGAAATTTCAATGGGAGTAGTACTTACAAGAAAGAATATTTTACTCGATAATATTCTTTATTGATATGTGAATATTTTCTCAATTTCATTGTAATAATTTCGTAATGACAATTGTCTAGAGCGCTGGAGCGTTGGAAGTGGAACATCGTATTCTTCACTTACATCGTAATAAGAATCAATTTTTTTTCCAACTGTGTTTGTCTGACTTTTTCAAAAAACCTTTCTCGCTCATCATCACTAAGATAACTAATTTCATCGTCAAAATCATTGATTATCGCTAGAGATTTGTTAACAATAATTGGATCAAATTCTCTTTTTTTACGTATCATTAGTAGAATTGCGTTTGCGTACACTTTAATAATTAACTCCGTATCCAATGTCATGCTAACGATTTTAACTATGTTTCCTTGTCGTGGTAGTACATGCCGAGATACTTAAAAATGTTTCGTTTTAAAAAACTATTATATAAATCTCTGCTTCTTTTTACTCCCATTATTTTAGATTCCGCTAGATTGTCAAGACGGTTATGATTTTCGTTTATTCCCCCGTTTCCCCGTTTTTCTACCATGTGCTCGTGCTTTAAGTCTGATTTTATTATCAAATCTATATTTTTAAAGTCAAGCTCGATCAATATTTTTTTTAAACACAATTTCAACTTGTTTTTGGTCTTCTAGACAATCATCAGGATGACAGTAACTTCTTATAATATCAAAGTTTTCTATTGCTTTCAACAGTTGTGGTCCTCTCATATATATAACAAGAATAAAAATTTTGTCTTCATCTGACAATGGAGAATTTATCATTGTAATTGTAAAATTTTTCCTGGTATTTATTATACGTGCTGATAGTGATTGGTCCCAAACATCTATTTTAGGGTTAAAAATATTATCATAAAATTCACTTGCAACTTTTATAATTGGTGGTTCTGACATTATTTTATAGCACTAGATTAAATTTGATTATCGAGTGTATATATTTGAAATGATGTCAGTCCTGGAAACGGACGTTCAGCAGCAAAAACATGAACTCGAAAATACAAGTACTTGTTAACAGTATTTTCTGTCGGAATCGTAAAATATTGTGTTGCTGAAATGTAAGTGTCTGTTGTACTATATAATATTGTCCAGTTAATATCATCGTTTGATCCTTCCAATCGCCAATTATAAATTTGACCAACACCAGGATTTAATCGACCTCGCAAATGAAATTGCAAAATAGCAACTGCAGTGGAACAATTAATTTTGATCCAAAAATTTTCGACTTCTCCGTTGGTCGTCCATTCGTGTCTATCAGAAAAAACGTAATAAGGATAATTTTCAGGATAATATGCTGATGCGCTTACCTCAAACCCAACTCGATTGTCAGTTGCCTTGAAAAGTGTTGGAATATATTCAACATTGTTTTTAGTTCGTTTTATACCACTAGACAGACTGTCAACATATGCTTTATTTGTTAGATCATTAGGGTTAACTGGAACATATGTCGTAGTTATTTTGTTGCTTCTCATGTTTATATTACCTAACATTGGTCCATCGGATTTTTTAAAGTATGGAGCAAGTTCTTCTTTTAACTGACCATAACTAATAGCATCAGTATCATTAGCTGGTGGCGAGGTTGTCGGTAATCCAGTTATTTTTGAGTTATTACTCATTATCAGGTTACCTGTCACTGTGTCACCCGCTTTGCTAAGTTTATTATCGTCAACTGATTTTAGCTGTGCATAACTTACCGCTTGCGTATTATCTGTATTTGCTGGTGGGTATGAAGTTTCCAACCCAATAATTTTTTTACCTGACATATTAATACTACCTGTAAGTATCCAACCTGTTTTGTCAAGCTTGTTGCCGTCTACATACTTCAACTGTAAATAATTTACCGCTTGAGTTTGATTTAAGTTTGCTGGTGGATACCCGGTCTCTAAATTTATTATTTTTTCTCCTGACATATCTAAGTTACCTCTTAAAGTTCCTCCTGTCAACGACAACTTGTTGTCATCTACAGATTTTAGTTATGCATAACTAACAGCTTGTGTATTAGCCACATTTATTGGCGGATACGCTGTTTCTAAACCTAATACTCGTTGATTTGACATGAACAAATTGCCTTTCATTGTGTCACCAGCTTTCTTTAAGTAGCTTGATAAATCAATACTGCCGTCTGTTATTGTTGTACTTGCAGTTGACGAATCTCCTAATATTGTTCCAAATTTTGTGTAATAGTTCATTATTTGTTTAATGTTTGACAATGTTATGTCAACTTACTTTATAATATGTCGATATTAAATTTTGATACAGAACGGCTAATCAAACACCAACATAACAACGAACTTCCAGATTGCCACTACCTCATCGTTGGTCGTACAGGGTCTGGTAAAACAAATCTGTTATTAAATCTTTTACTCAACAACGTCTTCAACTACGATCGAGTATATATTTACACAATTAGCCCACCACAGGATAAATACGAATTATTAAGCGATTATAACAGCAAACTTCGTGATGAGCTTAATGCTGGTGATGATATATTTATGATCAAACAACCAGAGGAATTAATTCCAGTAAATGAACTTGATTCGTCTGAACATAAAATAGTTGCGTTTGACGATATTTGGCTAAACAAAAAGGAAATGAATAAAATAAGATCGTACTTTTCATTGTCAGGTAATAAAAGATGTAATTCTGTCTACCTTGCTCAGGGATTTTACAACGTTGATAGATTTATCAGGCGAAATACGGGATGTTTTATAGTATTTCCCGGACTAGATAATGTTGACGTAAGAAATATTGCAAACGATCAGTGCGGTAACGTAACAAAAGATAAATTTATTGAATTATATCATAAGGCAACTAAAGACAAATAAAATTTTTTCTTATTTGATAAACTCGCACTTGATCCAGCTAAGATGTTTCGTTGTTGTATTGACACATTTCTCTAGGTAAATTTTATAGCAACATATATAAAATAATAATGGACGAACGTCAGCAAAGAATCGAATTATTAAAGAAATTTGTTACAACTCGAGCTGCTTTTAAGAAAAAAGTAGAAGCTCGCAAAGGACAAGTTAAAGCAGAAGAAGCAGCTGCTAGTTTTCTTAAACCTGTTACTGAAACACTAATTGGCAAACAGCCAGAAGTATCAACATAATCTCCAGAAGAACAAAAGAAAATGCAAGAAAAAGGCTTGTTAGGTTTACTCGGAGTAAAACCAAAAGAAGAAACCAGAAAAATTGTAACTGAACTTGTGAGACATATTGCTGATCCCGCTGTACGACAAGTTGAATTTGACAGGTTATTAAACAATCCTCTTATGCTTCAACATGCGATAGCAAAATTGAGGGTTAATCCAGCTGAGGTAAAGAAGATGATAGATGTGTCAGAGCGAACTAAGGAATTAACTGCGTATCAAAAAATGATGCAAGAAAGTATCGTAGAAGGTATGTCCCATAAAAGTCAGAGAAAATATTACAGAAAACAAGCTAGGGGGAAAAAATAGATAATTCTGAGTATAATAAATTTATCGAGGAATATTTGAAAAAAGAAAAACTAGACAATCTTAACGAGATTAGAAAATGGTCAGAAGATGATTACAAAAAACTGATGGACATTTTAAGAAAAGTATATAATGAATTTGTGAGCGCTGAAGAAGAAATTAAAAATGCTAGAGGAGAGGAAGAATTAATGCCTCTGTCAGATAAAATGGAGACGGAAGTATTGCTGAGACTTTCTATTAAACAGCAACACAGTATAGAGTTAGACAAGAAGCTTATGGTAAAGGTTGGACTTTTAAAAGATTATTCGATCAAAATGAACGTAATCGAGATATGAGATTACCAGAGGAACGAGAAACCACCGGATCTGGCGTTAAAGTTTTTACATCAAACGCAGATATAGTTGACAGACTATTGCTACTAATATCATCTAAAGAAGCAGGTAATGAAAGCACTGAAATTGACAACGAAATTATTGATATCCTAGATCATCTTAGATCGAGCAGATTACTAACATCGTCCGAGTACGAAATTTTACATGGCGATCTTATATAATGTCGACAACATTGTTACCTGATTCCTCACAGACAACGAGTGACAGCGCAAACTTTTCCGTCTACTATAATCCGCCAATAATACTGGATCTGAACAAACAGTACGAAATTGGATTAATTTCTGCTACAGTATGGCACTCTATGGCAAACGTAAAAATTTTTTAACGATGACTTTACATTTAAGTCTGGCGCCCGGAGTGAAAACTCTGGGACCTCATTCAAAATACCACAGGGAGCATATAACGTGATTGATATTAATAAAACGATAAATGAACTGATCGACACCTTTGGTGTTGCGGGTAATTTTGAGCTTGTTCCAAACCATAATACGCTACGAGCTAGAATTACACTAAAAAATAATTTGATAATCGATTTCTCCCCAGCGAGCAGTATTGCATCGCTGTTAGGCTTTAAGAACCAGCAGTACGGCAGTGTTACAGAACAAAGTGTATCATATGACGGTGATCTGCCAGTAAATATAACTGATATAAACACAATATTGATTAATTGTTCTATCGCGTCAGGGTTTTACTCGGCTAGAGTTAGCCAGGGTCAAACAATCTACAATTTTTCACGAGATGTCCCACCAGGGTCACTAATGCAAGTTACTCCTCGACAAATAATATATTATCCAATTACTCCCGAAAATCAAATAACGAGTATAACAATGCAATTAACAGACCAATCGGGTAGACAGCTGGATTTGAATAACGAGGTTGTTACTTATTACTTACACCTACGCTCACAATAGCGTAGCTATTGCGCTGACATAGATTTTTGTGCATCCTCATTGATATTAAAGTTTACAGAAGAAAAATCATAGAAGGATTTTTTGGAAATATATTTACAAAAATTATTGAAAATGTTCCAGGAATTGCACGCAAAGTAGCACCAATTGCACTTGATGCAGGTAAAGCTTTTGCTAGCACAGCTGGTACTGCATTAGGACAAAAAGTTGCTGAAAAAATTAAAGGCAGCCCGCAAAGCGAGCCAACCAAAGGTGTTATGCCTTCATCATTGGAAATAAAAAGAGCAATATCAGATATTGCACCGACAGCAGAGACAGAACGAGCTATGATAGCTACCACAAAAAATTATTATCACCAAGCGGCGAAAATGTAGTACGTAAACTTGTAGCGAAAACAAGAATAACACCTGCTGCAATTTAGTAGTCCTATAGCGAGTACGGTACTCAATATCGTCTCATTCAGTGACGATTACTCGAGATCAGTAGCCACAAACATGATGTGGTTTAAGGACACCGGAATTGGGACAACTACTTCAGGCGAGTTTATTTCAGGCGGTGCTCTTACACATGGTGCTGACGCAGCCGCAGACCTTGTAATTGTTAGAAATTTTCTTATAGCAAATGCTGCAAAATTTGGTATTAATCAACCAGCTGCAGCAGCGGATGCAAATGCTGTGAGAGTCTCGCTGACACAAGCTTGTAATAATCTTAGTATAACACCTCCAGGTGTAGCCGCAGATGCAGTAGCTATGTTAGATTTAATAAACAGCGTTATTAGTACACGTAACAGAAGATATAACGAGGGATACTCCAAACGAAAAGCATTTGCTGCAGAATCTCGCCAAATAACAATGATGCTTCCGTTAAGCACAATATTTGGATTTTGCCGTGATTACAACAAAGTATTTCGCGGACTAAAACATACGCTTATTTTAGATCGAGCGGATCAAAACGATTGTATAATGCACGCCGATAGAGTGGCTGAAGGTCAGTTTGCTATTACCAGATTCGCTCTGTGAATGTCACGAGTTGTTCCGTCTGTAGCTAAAATTATGGAACTCGAATCACTATTGACTAATTATACGAAAAAGATCTATTTCCAGCAAAACAGAATTTATCAATCAGCTATTCCTAATACAACTGATTACAACTGATTACACATGGCGTGTTACAACTACATCAAGCGAACAATTACCGCGACATTTGTTCGTTGTATTTCAACGACAGACACGCCGCAATGACCAAGAAATGAACAACTCCGTATTTGATAACCCAGATGTCAGACGAATTTTTGTTAGAATAAATTCTAGGCAATATCCTGAACGTGCAATCGAATGCAATTTTGCAGATGATGCTACTAAAAACATATCTCGGCCGTATATGTGCCTTATGCAGGCTATACAAAAATACCAAGACGCAGACAGTGGATCTCAGATATCAGTAGAAGAATTTCGATCAATATATCCTATCTTCTATTTTGACGTTTCGAAACAATCTGAAGAAGCTATCAGATCGACTGCTGATATTGAAGTCACTTGGACGCTTGGCGTGCTGCCAGCCGAACAATACAACGTGTACGCGTTAGTTGTTAGTGATCGATTTTTGACAATTGATGCGCCCAAAGGAAAAATGACAATACAAGTATAATTTGTGTGACAACCCTGATATAATGAAAACGGAATACACAACCAGAGAAATATACCTAATGCCAGGTCAAATTTAAAAGTTATCAGCAGCGAGTGCTAAACGTAATTCTGTTTCTTTAATGATATCCCCAACGACTCAACGGACTGCAGTAAAAGTACTGTTATCTCGACAGCAAATCAATAAACTCCATCGCGAAAAACCGTTTGTGCTAAAATTATCCACTGCACAAATAGCGGCCATGTCTAACCGCGGGGGATTTCTCGGACCAGCATTTTCTGTAATAGTTAAAACAATAACACCCAAAATGTTGCCAATATTAGGAACACTAGGACTAGCAGTAGCGTCTGGGACCGTATCAGGAGCAACTAAAAAAGCTGTGTCCGGAGACGGTATCAAACGAATCTATCGTCAGTGACTTTGTCACTGTAGCTATGCCAATGACTTACACCATCGCACTGTAGTTTTATGTAACAATAAGAAATAAAATGCCAGATAAAAAAATCGTCGACTAAAAAAAAGAAAACAAAGCGTCTTCGACAACGCAACCGATCAAAAACAAGGAGGAATCATTCCTTTCGCTCCAATTTTAGCAGGGTTAGCAGGCAGTCTGATTCCAAATCTGTTAGGGATAGGACGTGGACTAACATTACCAGGTACCAGACGCCGTTGAGTAATTTTGATATAATTGAAAAATTGAATGATATTGTCGGATTTCGTGGAGTATATTCTAAAGACGAATTAGATAATATACCAGCAGGTGGTTCGTGTATAGTCAATATACAAGACTTCAATGATGGGTCTGGCACACATTGGGTGGCTATTTACGATAACAATTATTTTGATTCGTACGGACTTCCTCTGAGCGATCTTATAAAAAATATATTTTTAAGAAATTTGAAAAAATATGTTATTCGTCTAATCAACTACAGCCAATTGGGACAACCACTTGTGGTTATTATTGTATTATGTTTGTTCGGCAGATGTACCAGCAGTCGATGAAATCGATCGCCTCTGATTTTTTAAAGTTTATTTTACAGTTTGACAAGCAACCTTCTTACGCTAATGATGAGATTGCAATTAATTTTATGTGACAATCAAGTATAAAAAAAATGACACAGTCAACATACTGTCTCAAATGTAAAACTAAAACAGATAAGAGCGATGAGACAACAGAAAAAACAAAAAATAATAGAGTAATATTAAAAAGTGTTTGTTCTGTTTGTGGAAGAAAAAAAGTATGTTTCTGAAATCAGTAACTGGAGCTGGATGCCCCGACAACGTTGGGGTTGACAAAGTTATTTTAGTAGATGATTAACTGTCTATCTCTGATTTTTCCGACCATTTTACCCTAAAATTGGTCACAAAACGTCAAAATTTGGCAGAAAAGAGCATTTTTCACAATTTTTTTTAGATCTTATAATAATTTTTGCCACACAATTTTGTGTGGCGATTAATAAAATGAAATGTAATTGTGATTGTGATAAGGATCTTTGCGTAGAACAAGATAAAATTGTTACTTACTGTCAGCGTTGCATTCGCCGAGAAGTAATTGGCAGCAGAATCGATATCCATAAAATTATTGGAAAATTACCGAAACGGCTCATTCCGAGTCGAGGTTTTACATTGCCAGGCCACAAACACAAAGGACCTTATAATCCATTAGACAAGTAACTGAATGAAAACGATGATACACTACCCGGACAAGAACCTTATAATCAAGTTGATGCAATAGCGATGCGTTATGACATTTGCTATCGAGATAATGAACTAGATAAACCCGGCTTTGATAAAATCATGCTGAATCAGTTGCGTGATATGAAGCCATTAGATATATGAGAACGTATTGATCGAAAGCTTGTGCAGGGCATAATTGGAGCTAAATACAGGTTTGGCCTTGTTAGAGAGTCTGCATTTAAAAAAAGAGAATTGTATGATGATCTGGCATCAGAGTTACACAAACCTAAAAAAAAGTTTCCGCGACGTAAGGTTGTCGCAAATGTCGTACATGATATCTGGGCAATAGATCTAGTAGATGTCTCAAATCTTGCTCAATTTAATGACAGTAAAATATATTTGTTTAATGTTGTAGATGTTTTTAGTAAGTACGCGTTTAGTATACACGTTTCGGATAAAACAGGGACATCGATGACTGATGCGCTAGCGCAAATAATAACAAGCACTGAAAGAAAACCAAATAAAATTTGGACCGATCACGGAGCAGAGGTTTGAATAAACAATTTGAGCAGTTTTTGGAGCAAAATAACATCAAAGGTATGTCACTGGAAATGAAGGTAAGAGTTTTGTTGTCGAGAGATTTAATCATACACTGAACGAACTTACACATAAGTGCTTGACAGCCAAAAACACAAACAGATATATTGATGAACTTCCACAGATAGTTGACAAATATAATAACACAAAACACAGATCCCTTTCCGCGAAGGAAAGGAAAATGTCACCAAACGACGCAATTAAAAATCCGATATTAGCAAATGAAAACATGTACCGCAGACACAAATTTAAAGTCGGTGATAAAGTTAGAATTTCGTTAGTGAAAAAGGTGTTCGAAAAAGGATTTCTCCAAACTGGAGCGAAGATGTGTTTGTTATTGATAAAGTACTTTTAACAATACCTGTAACATATGCGTTAAAGGATCTAGCAGGGGAACCAGTACTTGGTAGTTTTTACGAACAAGAACTTTAGAAAACTGAACAAGATGTATTTGTTATCGAAAAAGTTATTAGGAAGCGCGGCAACAAAAGTCTCGTCAAGTGGAGGGGATACAGCGATAAATTTAATAGTTGGGTACCAACTAAACAAATAATTAACATCGGGAAATAATGCTGTTTTAAATTTCCTCATACTTACGTTTGACAGACTTACATTTTACTGGCTTACATAACGATATTAGATATTGTCTCCGATGATCAGAAATCGTCATTAAGTTAAATATCTTAGCAAATATGAAATCAAATTTTATGCTCTTTTGTTGGCCAGCTATTTTTGTGTTTAAGAAAGGTTTTATCAGCTGCCAAAATGACTGGTTCTCGTCTATCGAAAAATTAAATTTCAAAATTTTCTTTGTGTTATGATATTTTACAATATATTGTCCAGTAGTCGGTCTGCTGTAATTTTTTTTAAATAAACTACACCTACAGTCTCTTCTTGTTCTTCGTCATTGTTGTACAAAATATCATCTCTTCAAAATAGCCAGCAGATTTTTCTGAGATTACGTTATATTTTGGTATAAAATTATCATCAACTACCTTGTCGTCAGCGTAAATATCAGCAAGTCGTTTTATCAGGTCCATGATTTAATATATATATTTTAATCTAATTTATATAATAGAATGACTGACAAAATATCATCATAAAGTTAATATATTAAATTATGGAGAACTAGCCGAGGCAGTTAGAAAATGTTTGTTGGGCTATAGTGATTATTCTGTTGACGTTAATGTTATGCAAGGTGACTCTGATAAAATATTTTTAACAGCAGCAGAAAAAATAAACTTAATGACAGAGCAGTAATGACGCTGAAATTTAACAAAAATGATGTTCTAATGTTTACTCACAACTGTCTTACCAAAACTGAGTTAGAAAATATAATTAATCATAGTATCTAAAGACGATCCTGTCAAAGGTTGACATTGATGTAGCTGATCTTGTTCTGCCATCTGCTACATCTTTCACTGATTTGCTGTCAATTTTATAGTGCTTAGCAGCAGATGAGATTGAAGGAAATTTTAATTCCTCATCTGTTTTGGTATTTACTGAAATTACTGGTCTAGCAGATCTCGCACCACCAGCATCTCCACGTTTAGTATTTTCTTGAGATGTTACTAAATCTCAATTTTCTAGACGATTATCTGTTTTAGTTTTGTTGATGTGATCGATGACTAAACCAGTTGAAATAGCGCTATTGAAAGTCTCGTAAACAAAACGATGGTTTAAATAACTAACTTGATCAGTTAATGTTCCTCGAAGATTTACTTTGAGATATCCGCTATTTTGCAAATTACCTAATACTTCTATTTCGAATAATTCCTTTGTCAGAGGCCTCATACAAATCAAACACAGGGTGAGGTTGAAATTCATTTTGTAAAGACAAGTTTTCAATATTGTCATCAGTAACCACATCGTTAACATGATATACACGTTGTCCTTCTGGAATTTCATCACAAAATAGCGTAAATAAAATCTTTCTTAAACATTTCAACTCGTTCAGTATTGTCTCCGCTTACGCTGATCTTATAGCCGGTTGGTGTTGCTTTGGCAATCGGTTTTTGATATCTCACGTAAATCACCGACCCCAACATATTTCCCGCGTACTCGTTGAAAATAGGGTGAACGTAATAGTATTATTGTTCGCTTGCGAAATTCTGTGCCATTATACTATAAGCAATTTGTATCTTTAATTGATTGTTCAACTGGTTTGCGTAGTGCGGTGAGTTATCGATCGAACGATCAATTAGATATATAATATTACATTATATAACAATGCTGCAGTTACGTGATATGACTAAAAAGAGTCTTATGGGGAAACCTACACAAATAGCGACCGCTTTTGCTGGATTTGACAACAGCTATCGGTTTGATAAAGAAATCGTACTTGTAAATTTTACTGCAACTGATCTTTATCATCTGTTAGAACCAACCGTAAAACATGAACTTGAAAAATACAAGGGCTTAAGAATACTGGTGCAGTATCACTTTATATTTTCAAAGTTGCTTGTAACAGACGAATCGACTGACAATGATTTTTCAGACCCTTACATTAACGCAAAATCAAGACGTGTTTTGATTGGAACTAATCTGCGTTTGCTAGCCGAAGAAATACACCAGGAAATCTGGAAAAAGATAGAAGAATTTACTGAACTAGGTTCGGGCTGGAAGTTTGAAACGATTTCTGAAATTTTATTTCACACAATGAAATATAACGTATTACGCGGTAGCGGCGCTGATAGCGTTGGGTATGTTGACTTACCACAAAAAAAAAAATAAATAAAATAAATGCTGTATAAATGTAAAGAATTTTGATCGAAAATGTTTTCAGTGGGCTATTCTTTCTGCGATGTTTCCAGCAGAACAGAATGCTGATCGCGTTGACAAGTATCTTGCTTATGTGTCGAGATTGAAGTTTACTGGTATTGACTTCCCAGTTGCAGAAAATCAAATACCAAAGTTTGAAAAGCAAAATAATAATATTTCAGTTAACGCATTTGGTCTTGAAGAGCGTGAAAACGTTTATCCGAGATATATTTCAGAAAGAGCCTCGCAATCGACAGTAAACTTGCTGTTTTACAAAAATCATTACGTTTGGATCAAAAACTTTAACGGACTCGTTGGCAGACAGTATAACAAACATAAAGATAAAAAGTATTTCTGTTATCGCTATTTGCGTGGGTGTTCTGATAAAGAAAAATTACAGAGGCATCTGCAGTATTGTAATGATGTACAACGAATAACAATGCCTTCTAAAGAAAATAATTTGTTACAATTTGTCAATCATAATCACAAACTAAAAATTCCTTTCTTGTTATACGTTGACTTTGAGTGTCTACTACAGCGTGTGCTTGGCGCAGAAAATAATCCTAATCAATCTAGTACGAGAAAAATTAAAATTCATATTCCGTGCGGGGTAGCGTATAAGGTAGTATGTTGTAGTGATTCGAGTTTATCAAAGCCTATTAAATTATATCGTGGTAAGAACCCAGCTGTTTGGCTTCTCAGTCAGTTGATTGATGAAGTTGATGATATATTTATCTGCTTAAAAAGAATTGTTCCAATGATAAAACTGACGGCTCAATAGGAATCTGATCACGAACAAGCGGAATTTTGTCACATTTGCGAAAAAGCTTTTGATGTTGATAAAAAAGTACGTGGCCATTGTCATCTAACAGGACAATATCGTGGGGCGGCTCATGATAAATGTAATTTAAATTTTCATGCTCCGGATTTTATTCCAGTTGTTCTTCATAATTTCAGAGGATATGACAGTCATATTATAGTAGAAGCTTTTGGTTATGATGAAATAAAGTCTCGTTTGAAGTTGATAATGTAATCAAGTGCATCCCAAATAACTGTGAAAAGTATATGTCGGTTACGCTAGGCAAGTTGCGTTTTATTGACAGCCTGCAATTTATGGCGGCATCATTGGTTGAGCTAGTGAAAGACTGTAGCGACTTTTATAACCTACGAGATTGTTTTGGAGATAAATTAATCTACTGGCAAAAAAGGAGTGTTTCCGTATGAGTATCTCGACGATTGGAGTAAATTTGATGAAATTTCTTTACCTGACAAAGACAAATTTTATGCGCAACTAAAAAATGAAAACATAACTGATAGCGAGTATAAGTACGCAAAAGATATTTGGAAAGAATTCGATTGCAAGACGTTTGGTGATTATCATGATTTGTACTTGAAAACTGATGTATTATTACTTGCGGACGTATTTGAAAGTTTTCGAAAAGTGAGTTAGAACAGTTACGGACTTGATCCTTGTTGGTATTACTCTTCTCGTGGATTATCTTGGGATGCTCTGTTAAAGTTTAGTAAAGTAAAGTTAGAGTTACTAACAGACATTGACATGTTTAACTTTATCGAAAAAGGTATCAGAGGTGGTATTAGCATGATAACAAAAAGTTCGAAAGCAAATAACAAATATATGAGTGAGTACGACCCTGATCTTCCATCAAACTATATCATTTATCTAGATTGTAATAATTTGTATGGTCATTCTATGTCCGAATCAATGCCATTTGGCGGATTTCGTTGGATTACGACTGACCAATTTCTGGCGGAGACGGAAAAGAAGATACCTGACGATGTCTCCTATTTCGTTGAGGTTGATCTAGACTATCATGTTTCGTTACATGATTTACACAACGATTATCCAGTTTGTGCGGAGTCAATGATAATAGACTATAGTTTGTTATCTCAAGAACAACAAGCAATAGCATCACCAAAACAAGATTCTAAGGTAAAAAAAACTAGTCCCAAATTTACTTGACAAGAGAAATTATGTTTTGCATTACAGAGTTTAAAACAAGCAATAGACGCTGGTCTTGCGTTGAGGAAAGTTCATCGTGTGCTAAAATTTAATCAGTCGCCGTGGATGAGAGGTTATATTAACTCAACTACTTCTAAGAGAGCTCTAGCGAAAACTGATTTCGAGAAAAACTTCTTTAAACTTATGAACAACTCCGTCTTTGGTAAGACCATGGAAAATATTAGAAAACGGGTAAACATCGAGCTAGTTAATGATATCGACCGCCGAAACAAACTTGTGTCGGACGATGATTTTGTCAGCATGACAATTTGTAATGAAAATCTTGTCGCAATACAGCAACGAAAGACAAATCTAAAACTAAAATAAGCCGATTTATGTTGGAGATTCTGTGTTAGATTTGTCAAAGTGGCTGATGTACGATTCTCATTACAAATTTGTCAAAAAGCAGTGGCCGTCAGGTAGGTTATTGTTTACTGATACTGACTCACTCGTTTATGAAATCGAATGTGACGACGTCTATCAAAATATCTTTGATAACTGACATCTGTTTGATCTCTCCGATTACCCTCGCGATAGTAAATTTCATGATGACACAAATAAAAAGGATATTGGTAAATTTAAGGATGAAATGAACTCGAGTATAATCAAATACTTTATTGGATTGCGAATTAAAATGTACGCCGTGTTGTTAGACAATAATAAAATAACAAAAAAGCAAAAGGTTTGCCTCGCGATTTTGTTAAAAAGTTTATGGGATTTGATGATTACAAGTACGCGCTTGACGGCGGCGTTAGTTATATAAGAGCGATGGCTATTCGAACAAATCATCATAAACTTGAAACATATGTTGTTATGAAATGAGGGTTAAGTAATTTTGATGACAAACGTTATTGAGAAAACGGAGTAGATACGTTTGCACTTGGGTACCGTCGTGATGACAGATTTATGCTTGACATTATATTCGATGACTAAGTAATTGGACTAGGGTATGAAATTTTATCTAAACTTTAGAAATAATGTTTGAAAATTTGACAGTGACAAATAGCATTAATAGCAAAATCAAATATCTAACGATAGACGGAAAACAGTTGACAGTTGAAATTAGTAATGAAATATCAGGAATATGTTTTAGTAATCGTGACAAGCTAAAACGTTCGCTCATCAAATCTGATAACAGCGAGTATTTCAATTATCTTGAAAAATTAAGTTGTGAGTTATCAAAGGGATTTAATAACTTTCATGATCCAATCAGTCAACAAAAGTATACCAAACTTACCATTGATTTCGATCGATCGAAAGTATATTTCATTGATGAAAAGTATCCTCTTAACAAACTGCAAATAAAAGATTTATTCGAATGTCGTCGTTGTGTAAGCGGTAGAATAAAGTTTAGTCTCTATTATCACGATGATGAAATATTTCTAATATCTGTAGTTGAAACACTTATGTTCAGCGATGAGGTCTAAACTTTATAAATAATCTGACAAATAAATTTTATCTAAACTTTAGAAATAATCCAACAAAAAATCTTAAGAATATGCCGACAACCTGATGGTGGTCCTTTAGCCAGAAACCTAATCAATGATAGAAGTCTCGGAATGTAACAATAACTGTTCTATCATTGGTCATAACCTGACCCCTAGTCTAAAATAGGGTCTCCGAGCTAGAAGCCTCGGAATGTAAAAATAAATGTTCTATCACTGGCTATCACCTGGTCCCTAGTATGAAATCGGGTCTTTGAGCCAAAATCAATGATAGAAGCCTCGGAATGTGAAAATAAATGTTCTATCACTGGCTATCACCTGGTCCCTAGTATGAAATCGGGTCTTTGAGCCAGAAACCCCATATCCCCTTACTACTGGGGTTTCCATTGTCCGAGTGTATTGTACATTTTGAAAGGAGTTTACATGGTCAACGTTTCCATCTATGAAAAGGCCGTTGAAGAAAGGACAGACTGTGTTGTCATAGAGATAACAGCATCGTATTTTAAAAACAATTTCTCCAGGATCCTTACCTCTCTTGCTTGATATGGTCACCAAAAAAATATTTTGACCTGGTTTCTACTTCAAATCTTTGAAAGAAATTCAGTTGCATTGATTATTACGTTTTGTTACAAAATGTCTTTTTCTATGCAAAAGTAAGTTTGTATTTGATTCGCTGAATACAAAATTTTCTAAAATAAAATGACCTTTTTGGGTTTATCACCGTTCTAACATCACTGCTTCTGTCAGGTCAGCTATTGTTCTCTCTAATTCTTATCTTTTGAGGGAGGGGATGGTCCACGACTTTACCAAGCATCCTTTGATGTGCCCTGGATATATTGTCAATATCATCAAATACACAGTCGGTTTAGAAAGGCAATCTTTCGAAGTCCCAGACGAACTTGCCATACATATCATGCAGTATATTTCCTGTCAGCTGAGAAAAACCATTATAGTTTAAATAACATATAAAGGCAATATGTTTCAAGGACAGATATGCTTTGTTAACAGTCTTAACAACAGACATTGTGAGAAGTTTAATCTTTAAGAAAGGAGGTCTGTATACCCCATCTCACACTTAAGTCATTTCTCTTTATTTACACTTATTTCAAGATTAATAGATTTAAAGCTTGTTCTTGCTTTTGTCCGAATGATATGTCAGAGACGACATGCATCAATAATTCACCTTTATATAAACCATGAATTTCTCTTTCCCTTCTATACAACGTGTATCCTTGTACCCATATGTAAACCACTAGTTTATCTATCCTTTCTGTACAATGTATAACCTTGTACCCCTATGTAAACGGTTAGTTTTACTATCCTTTCTATGCAACATATATCCTCGAACCCTTATATAAACCATTATTGTCTCTATCCTTTTCATACAACGTTTATCCTTTTACCTTTATGTAAACCATTTATTTATCTATCCGTTCTGTGCAACGCACATGAATATCATTGTACCCTTATGTAAACCATTAGTTTCTGCATACTCCTATACAGCGCATGTCCTTGTACTCTTATGTAAACCATTCGGTTCTCCATACTCTTATACAGCGTATTCCATACACCTATACAGAGTATGTCCTTGTACCCTTATGTAAACCATTAGTTTTCCATACACCTATACAGAGTATGTCCTTGTACCCTTATGTAAACCGTTAGTTTTCCATACACCTATACAGCGTATGTCCTTGTACCCTTATGTAAACCATTAGTTTTCCATACACCTATACAGCGTATGTCCTTGTACTCTTACGTAAACCATTAGTTTTCCATACACCTATACAGCATATGTCCTTGTACCCTTATGTAAACCATTAGTTTTCCATACTCCTATATATCGTATGTCCTTGTACCCTTATGTAAACCATTAGTTTTCCATACACCTATACAGCGTATGTCCTTGTACCCTTACGTAAACCATTAGTTTTCCATGCACCTATACAGCGTATGTCCTTGTACCCTTATGTAAACCATTAGTTTTCCATACACCTATACAGAGTATGTTCTTGTACCCTTATGTAAACCATTAGTTTTCCATACTCCTATATACCGTATGTCCTTGTACCCTTGTGTAAACCATTAGTTTTCCATACACCTATACAGCGTATGTCCTTGTGCCTTATGTAAACCATTAGTTTCTCTATCATTTCTATATGACGCATATCCTTGTACCCTTTCATAAATTATTAGTTTCTCTATTATTTCTATACAACGTATATGTGTATCATTGTGACCTTTATACATCTGGAAATTGAGTAATCAAGATTAGTTTCATCAATTATTAAAACACCAAACAGTTTCCCGTTGAGAACTTATATAAGAGATTTATACTTATTTATGTAGCTATTAATTTTAAGATCTGTAAAGATCAAGTTATTTGGTGTTTCCACAAGAAGAAGAAGAATATATATATATATATATATATATATATATATATATATATATATATATATATATATATATATATATAGATACTGGTTTTAGGATCGACGATAATAATTATCGACGACGACGAATAGGATGATAAAGGACATGATCTAGGGATATGTGGTGATAGTAATTTTCGTGACACAACGAAGCATGATGAAGATGAAGACAGATGGGTTGTGACGGTGTGGGTATCGAACGCACTAGTGCTATTATTCATAGTACTGATGGCGGTATGATAGTGTGGATTATAATTTCAACAGTAATGGAGTAGCAAGTTTAATGCCACGAATCGGGCGAAGACATCAACGAATAAAAGTGAGCATCGTCCTCTTCATTATCGACATCTACAATAACATTAGCCAAACCAAATCAGCAAGCAAAACAACTATAACAACAACAGAAGCAACAATAGCAACATATACTTCAAATCAACAACAATTTGAGTGTTATCCATCGGAACATTCCAAAATAGCTGTATTGATTGCTTCGGTATACAGTCGATATATCGGAGACGGAGATAAAAACACTATCCCCTTCTTCCAAATTTTGAGTTGTGGACTGGAAACTGTTCTGGAAAGTCGCATAGCTTGAATTAGTAAAACACTGAATAGCTAGCAGCTCCGTTCGTTGGGGGTCAGTCTCAAGTCCATCTCTCTCTTTGTGCAGGTAGTGTTCTGTGTAAGTGCCATTGGTGTTACTTTCAAGAGGAACATTAAGGGAAAGTAAGCAGTATATGTAATATTATCCGGATACCGGGATCCTAATGTACCCGGTTTTCGATGGCTGAAAACCGTTTGCGACGAAAGCCCAAGTCCCGTTCAGATTTGTTGTCCAGCGGATGGCAGAATGCTCTGGAAAAGGGATGAAAAATTAATGAAGCTTCAGACTTTAAAATATTAATTTTCTACATGAGAATTGATTTCATTTTTCCATTGTACAATTATCAGTTCTCGAAACATGTCTCAGTTACTCAGATTCGCCCCGAACTCTATTAAGAGGTGGAGAAAGTCGAGAAATTCACAAAAAGTACTTTCATCTGCGGTCCTGCGGACTTTTACGAGATAAGGTAACTTGCAAAATCTAATATTAACAAGGTGATAATATATACCTTATGTTACGTTTTAATGACAATATTGTCATTTCTGCTGACGTTTTGTAAAGATTCATTCAATCAGTCAGTCCATCAGTTCGTCTGTAAGTGTCCGTTCGTTCGTCCGTCCAGTAGTCATTTTGCGTGCTTTATCATTCGTTCTTGTTGCATATGTTCTTGTCTACTGTTTTATTCACTCAGAAAAAAAAACAAAACAACAGATGAAATCTATAAATCCTTTATCTCCTTTATCAAGAACACTTTGCCGTGATCAATTAGGCTCTAGACTTCCCACTGAGTGTCCTGTTTATGACCATATATCGTTCTGCAGACATACATACATACATACATACATACATACATAGGCAAATATTCTTTGGAAGGTATTATCTAGAGCTGACTGATTCACGTAAAACTGCGCAACTCGCGTTTTCTCGCCTGAATTGTTCAGCAAGTCTTTCAACAAGTAGCATCTGTAAGTAATAATAGGGTTCTGTGAACAATAGAAATGAAAAAGTTATCTTTTGATTTTCTAATGATGAAACTGTGAAATGTCGAGACGATGTTCTTGGCAAATAAAAATGAAGACGATGAATTCGGCGATAAAGTAATAAGGAAAACGCCTTTAAGTCACTAACTAAATGACGATGCTTATATGATTAGGTTATAATTAGTCAGAAATTTAATGATGGATCTACCGGAGATTCCTTGCTGAATAGTGTCGTGTGACGTGATTCATTCATTTATTGATACAAAGACATTTTATATTCTGAGAGAGAGAGAGAGAGAGAGAGAGAGAGAGAGAGAGAGTCCTGTACTTAACAATCCGTAACATATGGCTGAGATGACTGACATTGCTTGCGCAACAAAGCCCTTCTCTGCACGTCAGTCTGTCCCACTGCACGGTCAGGACGATGACGTCATCTGTGATGCCGATAGCCGAACATTGCAGTCAGATGTATCATTATTGAGGTGAAGTTTTGCATTACACTCACGATTCGTATGTAGAGAATGGTGATTACTACCGACGGCATAATAAGGACTATGTTAAAACAGATGACAAGCAGTAGCAAGTACTACGTATGAATCGAGAAGTGTCGTTTGTGCTGCACTGCTTGTAAGCAAGTTCTTTTTTTTGTGGATGAATAACGATATCTTAATAGAATTTCGTAGTGTAAGTGTAAAACGAGATCGTCAGCCTCCTAATTACAATGTAGTTAACACTGGGCTTCAAAACGAAGTGCTTTTACATATGTGTATGTATGCATGTATGTGTGTGTGTGTGTGTGTGTGTGTGTGAGAGAGAGAGAGAGAGAGAGAGAGAGAGAGAGTTGATGTATGCGATTCGTTCAAGTAAGTATGCATGTATATACTGCGCATTACATAAGGAACTATGTTGGGCGAACCTAGCATTGTTTACGTAGACATAAATATCGATCAATAACGTATATATGTGTGTGCTAATTGATGATTCATCAAACTAAGCGGAATATAATCACCATAATGAGAGTTTCAATTGTCCTATAATTGCTGGGTCATGATTCACAGAGTTTAAACTGTGTTAACTCGTACAATTCAAGACGTAAATTTTGAAAGATTATTTTTGAAATAACATACGAAAAGACGCATTTATTATTTTTGCTACAAACTGTGTAAATTTACTAATGAATTATGATTGGTATAGATTACTATAAATAGAATCTTCAAACAAATATTTCTTTGGTAGATCTACCTATAACCTTGTCCTTAAATGTGTTGTAAGTGCATTACACTTAGTGAAAAATATCACAAATTAGAAAAAATTAATTTATTATCAAAGAGAATAAGTAGCAATCAAACACTGGACTTTAAAGAAGTAGAAGCTGTAGTTCAAAGATTTATCATTTGTTGGTTTTCAAAGGTATATTCAGCACTATATCACCAAAGAAATGGGAGCTAAGTGTCTTTCTAGTGTCACATCGAGGCAGCTGACCCTGGTTGTTATTAAACTCGTGACACTTGGATTACCAATCTGATGTTTCATTAGATGAGCTACTGAGGCTCTCAAGAAAGAAAAAGAGATGTCAAGTCAAGTAATTTTTATTTAGAGTCGGTACATGATAAACCAAAATAAAACATAAGCTCTTATGAACTTTTTCTACTATAAAACATGAAAGATAACAAATCTGTACAGCACAAATCACATATTCACATTAAAAGGCACACGTAAACAACCTTACTACATATATATATATATATATATATATATATATATATATATATATATATATATATATATATATATATATATATATATATAAGGTTATATATATATATATATATATATATATATATATAGTAAATACATTCACGTCTATCACCACGATGAGGATTTCGATGCTATTACCAGTATCATCGGATTCCTGTCATACAGTTATTACTGTGAGAAATGTGACTATGGCTATAACAATCGAGAGCAACACAAGCATTGTGGATCGAAATGCTCAGGATGTTTAGCCTCTAAGCCCTGTCTGGACGAAGGACAAGAACAACTGCATTGCCCAGCTTGTCAGCGCACTTTTGTCAGCACTTTTGTCAGCCCTGCCTGTTACCAACAACATTTGAAGACGCAAGGTTCACAGAAGAAATGTGCTTGTCAACTCCTGAGATTGTGCCCAACCTGTGGACAAAGCATACGTACCAATAGGGCCAAGTTACGCGTATGTTCAGGAAAGAATCGATGTCACATTTGTCGCCATATCGTGGACTTGGAACACGAATGCTACATTCAAAAATACCATTCCAAACATGAAGAGGAAGAAGATGACCAGAAGAAAGGCAATTTCATCTTTTTCGATTTCGAATGCATGCAAGAGACTGGCATTCACATTCCTAATTTTTGCGTGGCTCACCGAGCGTGCGAGAAGTGCATCCAAGAGCCTATCTTTACTCATTGCCCTCACAGCCACAAGATTCCTGGAGGACGTGAAAAAATCTTTCGGGGACCGAACACATTGGCCGATTTCGCCCAATGGATCTTAGACCCTATCAACGAGACGTGGAGCCAAGAAGACATCGAACATTACGGAGATTGTCATCGCTATGCCACCGTGATGGCTCACAATTTCTCGGGATACGATGGACATTTTCGTTTGAGATACTATACTGAACAAAGTACGAACGTCCTAAAGTGACTTTGAATGGAGCCAAAATCATCTCCATGCAAGTGGGACAAGTGCAGTTTAAAGATTCGATGAGTTACTTTGCCACGCCTTTGAGTCGCATGCCTAAAACGTTTGGAATGACAGAAATGGCCAAAGGCTATTTTCCGCACTTTTTCAATACCGAAGCCAATCAACACGCCGTTCTACCCCATTTGCCTGATGCTCACTACTACGACCCCGACAACATGCGTACCGAACAACCAGAAGCTTTCTACGCTTGGTACCACACTCACGCCTCGGACCCGTTTGACTTTCAGGAAGAAATGTTAAAATATTGTCGTTCCGAGTTTAACGGGTGCTTATTTTACGGATGTCCCATCTGCTACCCTGAACGTAACACTACAAATCAGTTTTTACAACGGACCATGGAAGACTTGTACCAGGCCACTTGTCAGCGGCGATTGAAGTTAGAAGAGCAAGGATACCAAGTGGTGGAAATGTGGGAACACGAGTACGATCACCGTTTGAAAACCGATCCCGAGTTTAAGCGAATCGTGGAAAGTTATAAGCTGGTGGACCCTCTTTACCCGCGGGAGAGTTTGTACGGAGGACGGACGAATGACGCCTGTTTGCTGTACCAAGCCGACGAGGAGAAAGGAGAAGAAATCAGATTCTTGGACATGTGTTTACTATATCCGTCCGTGTGCAAATATTGTCACTTTTCCGCAGGGCACCCGCCGTTGATGACGGAAAACTTCGACGTGGAAAACATTCGACAATACGAAGGATTAATCATATTGAAAGTCTTGCCTCCCTCGAACTTATACCATCCCGTTTTACCTCACCATTGCCAAGGATAACTGATGTTTCCCATGTGTCGTACTTGTGCCGAAACATGCAACCAAGACCAACCTTGTCAGCACAGCCAGGAAGAACGCGCCTTGACAGGAACGTGGGTCAGCGTGGAATTGTTCAAAGCTCTGGACTTGGGATACCAACTGTTAGAAGTGTACGAAATTTACCACTTTCCCAAGACAGAAAAATACCACAAGGGCGACGAGACTAAAAAAGGCATTTTCGCAGACGACGTGAATGCCTTTTTAAAACTGAAACAAGAAGCCAGCGGCTATCCTTCCTGGTGCCACGCTCCCGAAGGCCAAAATAAATTCAAAGAGAAATACTTTGAGCAGGAAAGCATCACTTTAGACCACGAGGAGAAAAACGAAGGAAGGCGATCTTTTGCCAAAGCAATGTTAAATTGCTTGTGGGGCAAAATGGCACAACGACCGTGTTTACCCAAGACGGAGTATTTGACAGAACCTTCCCGCTACTTCCAGATGATTCACGACAAAACCAAATACATGAAACACGTGGACATCGTTCGTGAGGACTTGATCTTAGTCAACAACGAAGAAGAACTGGACTTTGTAGAAGCCGACGAATTTGGAAATGTCATCATTGCGGCTTACGTGACAGCCCATGCTCGCTTAAAACTGGACGAAGCCTTAGAACTGTTAGGAGATCGTGTGCTGTATTTTGACACGGACAGTTGCATCTACATCGATCGTCTGGGTCAACAGCACCCTAATATCGAAGGAAACCGTTTAGGAACCTGGACGGACGAGCATCCCGACGACAAGATTCTAAGTTTTGCAAGTGGCGGTCCCAAAAATTACGGCTACGAATATCGAGACCCACAAGGAGAAGTGTAAAGTGAAAGGATTGATTCTCAATTATCACACCAGTCGACTGGTGAACTTTGGCGTCTTGAAAGAATCCTTGCAGTCTGGAGAGGATGGAAGTTTTAAAGTGACCACTCACGAACCTCACAAGATTATACGTTTACCCACACATCAAATCATCAGTCGTCCCTTGGAAACAGTCTATCAAATCGTGTACCAGAAGCGAGTACGGCTTCCCAACCACTTCACTTTACCGTACGGTCACGCTGGTATAAAAAATGGTTCCAAGACGATAGCCACCAACAAGAAGGATGACTTCGACACAGCAAGAATCGAGCGAGAGACCCACAGAGAACTCCAAGTTCAAACCATACCATTTTCCTGTTTTCTTGCCTGATTATTGTAGTTGTGCCAGTCGATTGGAAACGTTTCAAAACTGGCCCACGGATAGGGAAGGATTACCTACTGCAAATGTTTTAGCTAGAACAGGATTTGTCTACTTGGAGCCTGAGACTGGCTTGGGATACGAAGTACGGTGTTTCAGTTATGGACTGAGGTTGCGTATGGATCGATGTATCTATAAAGATTCAACTATTCTGGAACATACTCAATGGTCTCCGCACTGTCCTTACCTTTCTATGGTCTTTCCACCCATCACACTACAGTTCAGGTATGACGGTACCTTAGAGAAGGTAGTACCGATATCCAAGAAGAAAATAAGGAAGACTTCCAAAACTGGTCATAAAACAGGAACGATGTACAAGCTCGAGACTTCATTACAACTAGAATTAAAAGGGACAACGTCCAAGACCGATAGTTCATTATAACTACAAACACCAGGCGAGATTAATCCTTTCAGAGAAGCACTATTTAAGTTCAATGATGCTCAAGTGGAGTGCGATGCTGTGCCTTGCGATTGCAGGGATGCCGTACGTTGTGACCTCAGTGATTCAGTATCATATCATGGAAACTTTGCTACGACTGTACCTGCCATGGAAAGTGATGCGATGCCACTCGTCACCGTTCACCTTTTCACTTTACTGGTTTTCATGGTGGATGTCATCATTATGAAACCATGCGGCCACCAACCTACGGATGTCATCCAAAACTGAGCAAACTCCTGCATATTTCACCGTACCCTCATCGAATTCAGCCTGTGAAAAACTAATATTCGTTCCCTGTGAGATTGCCTGAATACTGCGACTTTGAAAGTCCAAACCTTCCGAGGAAAATGGCCAAAATATCTGGGAGGACCTACCCCTGAAGAATTAGCTAGAGTCGGATTTATCTACTTGGGCAGAGGGGATAAAGACAAGTGCTTCAGTTGCGGTCTGTCACTTCACGAGTGGGAACAGAAAGATTCCGCTTACCTGGAACATGCTCGACGGTCTCCGGATTCTCACTACCTACCTTTAGCGGCACCTCGTCATTGAAGTGGCATACCAAAGAGGGTATAAAACGGACTACCATGTCACGACCTTTATCATTCGTGATACAACAGTTTCAGTGGAAGAAAATCAATGACAATATTCAAACGGTGGAGGATGACCAACACCTATTACGAGAACTGTGTCCATTGAATTGGGGTCGACGTATAGTGTGTGTCTTAGTGATTTGCTTTCTGGGATTTCGTTTACCGGCCAATTCCTTGTGGACTCTTTACGAACAGTACATACCACTCAAAAAGCATGAAAGTGGTCCCTTTAAATGTACACGAAAAACTCATTCTGCTCAAAGCTTTGCGCTTTCATCTCGATACTTCTCGACCTCTACAGGAAAGAAAGATTCGTCAACTTTTAGGTACGGAAGATGTGTACGATGATGTGTGTGTAGCTTGTGACTTACACCCTCACTGGAAAGATGTACGTAACTGGAAAAGTTGGGGTTTCGAGGCTTAGACAAAAGAAGTGGCACACTATGCCCAAGATTTGTCATCCTAAAAAATTAAAACGTTCAGTGAAAAAAAGTAACTTTTAAACCTGTGTTAGTGACAGTAACAGAAGAAGAAGAACCACACCCTTCACGACAGGACATGACCGTCATTGACATCCCGGAAAGACCATTCCAGGATTACCCCTGTGTGACTGTGCCAAGGAGTGAAGAGACTATAAGAACATTACACACTGTCCCTACGATACCTCATCTTGATCACCAAAAATGTTGTACAGAGACTTGTTTATATTCCACTTTGATCGTTTTGATGTGTCTTTTATTCATGTACTTCAACATTTGGCTTTAATGTATTTTTATCTTTCGTGTTGTTCACTTTTAAAGATGGCAATAAACGTGTCCTGAAAAAAGTCTAAAAACTCTTGTCTTATCTGTGTTCGTGTCAACAGCAACATTCCTTACAGTACTATGGCTACTTCCACTGTCTCTGTTCCCTCTTTCTCCACTTTCAAAGCCATTGACGAACACTTAGATCGAACCAGTTGGGAGGCCTTGTATCTTCGTCATCCCTTTAACATGCTCATTGCCGGACCTAGCGGTTCAGGCAAAACCGAATTTGTCAAACGTTTGATTGAACATAAACATCATTTGATCGATCGTCCACCTGAACAAATCGCGTGGTGTTACAAATAATGGCAATCAGCGTACAGCCTTCTGCGAGAAAGTCAAGGCGATTCCATCGTTTTTGTGGAAGGCATTCCTGGCGAAGACGACGGGATCGTGTCTGACCCTAGTCAAACCTATCTGGTCATCTTCGACGACATATTAGGAGAAGACGAAGAAGAAATTAAACTGTGGTTTACGCGCAAAGGGCATCATCGTAATGCCAGTGTCATTTACATCACACAAAATTTGTTTCAACAAAGTAAAGCCCATCGCACCATCAGTCTCAATGCTCATTACGTGGTCTTGTTTAAAAGCCCTAGAGATAAATCGCAAGTGCAAGTTTTAGCCAAACAGTTAGGAACGCCTTGGCTGACTCATGCGTACGACGATGCCACTCAAACTCCACACGCTTATTTACTCGTGGATTTAAAACCCACCACCCCCGATTATATAAGATTTCGTACCCATCTGTTTCACTACTGGAACCACGACAGAGGGCCTGTCGTGTACACGTCCTCGTCGTCGACTTAAAAACAACAACAAGAACCAAAAAATGTCTATAAAATCCTCGGTCACTTTGGGTCTGTCTCACACATCGTCAACATGACGTCCCTTCAGTCTCATCTTCCCGTCAAATTGAGTTGTGCCTTGTACGGCATCAGTCGCGAAAAAAATCCACAAATACGTGCTCGTGTCTTAGAAGCTAGTCTCAAAGAAGTCTTACGATGGTTTACGGTGACAGCACGTCAATTACTGCAAGGCATCATTCAAATTCCACATCAAACCAAACGTTTTTTTTGGACAGAAACAAAGTAGCCTTGACGCAACTGGCCGATCCTCGCATCGACACTCAGACTAAAGAGCAAATCATTTTGAAACCTGGAGGTAGCGGTTCTCTAGGAGTTGTCATCATTCGTTCTCTCTTAAAATGGGATCCCAATGCTCCCAAAGTCCTCCCCAAGAAAAAAAGCCACTCCCCAACGGACCCAGAAGAAAAAGAAAAAGAGCAGCAGTGTCAAGACCAGGTCGCAGCCTCAGAAAAGGAAAAGCCCACAGAAAACAGCTTCTACACGCAAGAGAGGTACTGCCGCCAGGACGCAACCTTACATTCGCAAACCACGACCTGCCACAGCAACGGTGACCGCGTCTCCAATAACGTCAACATCTTCCACTTCTCCGTTGCTGGTGATGCCAGCCAAACCCGATTTGACACGTGTCTTTCCTAATTTGATGAAACATTGGAAACCCGTGTCTTCAAGAACGTCTCCTCCAACAGTGACACCCTATTCCTCTTTAGCGGCAGCGGCCGCTGCTCACAAAGTACTTGCCCCCAAAATCAAAGTCCAAGAGAAATCGGGCATGTTAATGAGTTTACTGGATTTGTCCAAGCAAGAACTGTCCAGATTGAGCCCGTTGTGATGCCTGCCATGAAAATGATACGACGAGCGGACAATCAGTGGCGACGCATTCCAGTATAAAAAAGATTTGAGGCAAACAATAGGGATCAGTGTTGTTGTGCTACCGGACACTCAAAGATGTCCTCTCCTAGAAGTGCACACCGTCACCATCGCCGTTCTTCTGTCCAAAAAGGAAAAGGAAAAAGAAAAGAACAGTCACGTCATCCAAAAAAACATTTAGCCAGACATCGACGTCTGTCCCTGAAAAGACACACTCGTCCAAAGAAAAGGAGAAGGCACCAAAGAGGAGGATTCTTTGGCAATTTTGGAAAACAAATTGTCACCTTTAAGACGAAGCGATAGTCAAGAAAAGGATAAAAGGCCGTGTCCCAAGTCATCGACGTTTTGTGTGTGTGTGTGTTTGTAACCCGGAGCAAACAAACAAAGATGCCCTAAAACTGGTGTTGAAACAAAGTGGTAATCACCCTCTTCGATGGCAAACCGACAAAGGCACCAAATTTCTAAACCAAGCTTTCCAAAAAGAATTAAAGAAACGTGACATTGATTTTTTGACCACCGAGAATCCCGAAACCAAAGCCAGCATCGTGGAACGTTTTCAACGCACCTCGAAAGAACGCATGTGGAAATATTTTACGCATCAACACACTCTCAAGTACATCGACGTCTTACCGCACCTAGTCCAAGCGTACAACCAATCTTACCATCGGAGCATCGGACGCCCCCCCCCAAGAAGTGACTCCCGACAACGAAGTGACCGTCTTCGAGCGCTTGTTTGGTACGTCCCCGACAGTGACTGTCCCCAAGAAAGGTGGAGTGTTGGCAGCAGGAAACTGGGTGCGCATTGGCAAAACCAAACGCACTTTCGACAAAGGTTACTTACCCAACTGGACCACCGAATTGTTTCGTGTCACTGAACGTGTGCATGGCCGTTATCCTCCCGTCTATAAATTGGAAGACATGAATGGGGAAGTGTTAGAAGTAACGTTTTACTTGCCCGAGTTACATCGTGTGACAAAAAAAGAAGACCACGTGTACGAGATCGAAAGCATTCTCGATCGAAGAATTCGAAAAGTGGGAAAACTACGTGTCAGAGAAGTTAAAGTACGTTGGAAAGGATATCCTCCCAGTGTTGACTCTTAAATCGACGCTTCGCAAATCATCGACTACAAAAAGAAGTGACCATCATGCCCTTCAACACAGCCTCAGCTACCGCAGTGACCACTCCTTCCCCCAGTTCTACTCTGCAAGATTTACAAAAGCAACCCTTGTGGGTGTGGTGTGGAGAACGTGTGCCTAAAACGCAAATCGTCTTTTTCTGCTAAATCTTTGTGGTGTATTGTGTCATAGGTGCTGAAATTGCCAATTTGAGTTTGCAACAAGGAGACAAACAATTGTGGACCATTTTACTCAGCAGTTGCATCGGTTACCTTCTTCCCAATCCGTCTCTGAAATATTCCTCTAACGGGAACAACAACTGGAGTTTTGCGTCCAACGTCCGTCCCCCTTCCAACAGTCACCATAACAATCCTCTTTTAGACCTCCAGCGACCCCTCGGACACTAGAACTCTGGAATTATGAACAACCAGTTTTACTTAACGTTACCCAGTGACCGTTCCATGAAGGTGTTTCCCAATAACACCTTATGCTGTTACACGTCCAAATTACCTCAGGCCATCCAATTGGATCACGAAGCCCATTGGGAAGTGGCTTTGGTGGAAATGATTCATCCTTCACAAATCAAAAACATCATCGAAAATCAAAACACTTTTACGGTGGAAGTTCATGACGAGCAAGTGCAACAACACTTGGATCAACGCACCACTGCAGTGACTCCATGAAATCACAAGACACCAAAACTAAACGAACCACTTATCGGTTGAAAATTCCCTCAGGCTATTATTTTAGTGGTCAACATTTGGTGAACGAAATTGCTGACAGGTTCAATACCGTGTTTGGTAAAGTCTTGGAGAAAACCAGAAAAAGTGTCACGATCGAATACCACAAAATAGCTCGTCGTCTACTAATCAAATTTTCAGGAGACAAAGTATTGGCCATTACGTTTTGTCCTGAATTGTATGACATTTTGGGTGGAGACCCCAAGTTGATCAAGATTAGGAGTGAAATACCAGCCGTGACCGGCAACTCGGATTTTATGAAATATTTTCTATTCCCTGTAGAAATGAACCAAGTTTTGAATTTGATTTTTGTGTTCTCCGATGTGGCGGAGTACAACGTGGTGGGACACACCTCCGTGCCGTTACTGCGTGTCATTCCTTTCAAAGTGGATTCTGCCACGAACGCTGACGAGGAAGGTGGAAACACCTATCACGTTCACCGCGAATTTGTACATCCTCACTATCTGCCCGTCAGTAAGTCGTATTTCGACACTGTCAACATTACTATAAAAGGAGATCTGGGACAAAATATTCCATTCACCAAAGGGAAAGTCACAGTGAAACTCCATTTTCGAAAAAGATTACACTAACCCCTTGTCAATCATGTATCCTGCGTACCAAGGAGTCGCTCGACAGCGAGGACATGGTTTAGGAGATATGCTAAAATCAGCCTTTCGTTCGGTGGCTCCCATTTTGAAACCAATGGTGACACGGGGATTGCACGTCTTGAAAGATGCCGCGTTGACACAAGGTAAAGAATTTATCCAAAATGTCATCATTGACAAACAAAATCCTAAAGAAGCTTTCTTGAGAGCAGGCAAAAATGTCTTGCTTCAAACGGGCAAAGACATTTTGGGCCGACGAGAAACTCCTATAAATGCCCTGGGCGCTGCCGAGTGAGGCATTCCTGCTTCCCTGACTCCACAGCAAGGGCAAGGCAGAAAAAGACGACGAAAACACCCCTTCAGAGGACTTCACACCCCAAAGCTAGAAAGACTAAGCAAAGAAAAACTTTCCGAGACTTAGACGTTTTTGATTATTTAAAGATCACAGAGAGAAAGAAAGAAAATGATGCACCAAGAGTCTTGCACCTGTTCAAAGTCGGTTTTGGATCTGTTTGCCATGCCACCCACCATGATGACGATGCAAGAATCCCAATGGGTCGAATTTCATCCCGTCTCCTCTTTGACGGATTCAGCTCCCATCGAGTTGTAAATCAAAGGACAACCCGAAGATTACATCCATCTGAATAGCAGTTACTTGTATCTGAAACTCAAAGTGATCAACACGGACAACACCAATCCGGCAGCCGATGCCAGAGTAGCTGCCGTCAACAATTTCATGCATTCCTTTTTCAGCGAAGTGGATTGGTACTTGAATAACAAACTGGTCAGCAGTAGCATGGATACTTACCCTTACCGAGCGTACCTAGAAAATCTCTTGACGTACGGAAAAGAGGCCAAGAACATTCAACTGGATGCTTGCGTGGTATGGAAACCTGACACTGCAGGTGAGGACACGTTCAACGACACAGCCCTGACAGCTGATGACAATCCTCACAATGTAGGCTTTAACAACCGTCGAAAGAAAATCCTGCAAGGCCGTAGTTTAGAACTGATGGATCGCTTGCATTTGGATATGTAGTTGCAAGACAAGTATTTGCTGAATGGAGTGGATATTCTCCTGAGACTAAATTGCAGCAGTGTCGCTTTCCATTTTATGGCTCATGCCAACGAGTACAGAACCAACATCCAAGAAGCCAGACTTTACGTGCGTCGCGTAGAAGTGTTACCTAAAGTGGGAAACGACATCAGTCACACATTGAGCGGAACGACCGCCAAGATCCGATACGACGCGTAGAAGTGAAAACGTTCACCATTGCTGCTGAACTCAGATCCAAGATCGAAGATCATCTGTTCCAAGGAAGTTATCCAAACGTTGAATCGTTGGCATTGTCAGTAATGCAGCCCTCAACGGAGCCCACTATCAAAACCCTTTCCAGTTTAAGCACTACAGAGTGTCTAAAATCGAAGTCAGTCGCAATGGCAAGACCTTGTGCACCAGACCCTTCGATCCTAACATTGCTCAGAAGAATTACTTGAGATCGTACTTGTCCCTGTACGAAGCTACCGGACAACTAGGAACCAACACCAGTCACGGTATTTCGTACAAAGATTATATCGGAGGTTATACTTTGTGGGCCTTTGATTTCACTCCAGACCAAGGCAGCGACGAGTGACATTTCCACCCTATAAAATCCGGTCAACTGCGTGTGGAACTTCAGTTTGAAGAAGCTCTCACCGAGACGGTCAACGTCATCTTGTATGCCGAATTCGATAATACCATAGAAATCAACAGTTCGAGAGAAGTCATTCTAGACTATTAGAAATTATGGAAGACACTTATCCCTCTTTGAACGGTAGAGAAGCTTCGGAAATGGAATGGGAGGATACCGTGAAAGCAGAACCCGAAGACAAAGAGGAAGAGGGCATAGAAGTCACGTCCAGATGGCCAGAACAAGAACAACATTTAGTTTCCTGTTTTGTCAAGTATCTGGCGGATAAAATTACGGAACTGAGCAAGAAAGATTGCTATGGATGTCAAAACGATCATCCCAGTCAAATTCAGCACGATAAATGTCTGATGATGAGTCAAGAAGAAAAATTGGACGAGTATCTGGACGAAGATTGGAGTCTCATCTCGGAAGAAGCAGTGTTGCATGAGTGGTAAAAAGGCTAGCGTGATCATTCCTGCCCTCCATTGACTACTCTGGAGATCTATCGCATCGAAGCTCTCTTAGCCCTAAGTACGGATACGAAGATAAGAAACGGTTACTTGACAGAGATTTTCAAACAGAAAGTCAGAATTGAATTGATGACTTATCATTACCTGTGAAGAAAACAACAAAGCAAAAAATGGATACCTGGGAACTTTATTACCTTTTGAACAACAGTTCGAACACTGCTTCTTGGAATTCTGTCGTGTGCGCTAAAGATGAACTACCTCACCGCAAACCTCAAGACCATCAAGGTTATGTCATTAACACGGACGACAGTCATCCCCCACGAACCCACTGGGTCGCCGTCTACTTCCCTCAAGAGGATTATGTGGAGTATTTTGATTCGTATGGAAGACGACATCATTGACTTTATGAGAAGAAATGCCCAGACGACACGGTACAATAATGTGAAATTACAAGTCACAGATTCCATGGTATGTGGAAAATATTGTGTGTATTTTCTTCATCAACGCAGTCTTGGATATCGTTTAGAACATTTAGTGACTTATTTTGATCGTAATTCTTCTAGAAATGATGAGAAAGTAGATCGATGGTTTTGTGACCATTATAGCTATCTTTTGTCTTTAGCTTGGAAACGTAGTGTACATCAATGGCCTCATGACTTCTATCAGTGGAAATCTCACATGATTTAACAACGTTGTCAACCTTGTCAAAAAAGTTTGTTTGATGTTATTGTTAGTTGTCAGTGGTTAGTTGTTTGTTTGAATAAAAACTGTTGTGGTTTGAAAAAAATGTGTATGTCGTTTGTTTTCAAAAACACTGTGAATATATGCTCTTTGACTTCTCTCTATCCCTCACCATAATATTAACTATCATAACGTTTCGACTCAACAAAAGCCCTAGTAGGGATGTTTTCTATCGCGTCCGCGGTTGAACCATATAAAGCGGGTCGGTCTCCAGTAAGGCCATCCATGGTTGACTAGTCTACCTATGAACATGCTTTCCAGACTAGCCAAGCTGAACGAAGTTTACGTGAATTTGCATCGTGTCAGGCTAAACCTGATACCAAAGCCTGAAGAGATAGAGAATGTCAGGATGTTAACAATAGCCCAAGACCTAGTAGAAGAGGTCTTCAGAGAGGAAATCAAGAAAGAACAAGAAGAATGGACAGAGAAGTACAGACTTCAGAAGCAGAGAGAAAAGCAGCAGCAGCAGCAACAGGAGCAGCAGGAACCAGACAGAGGTTCTGTCGACTGTCGTGTTCTCCTTCTCTTTCCGCAGAAGCAGGCCGTATCGTGTAGGAAATCTTGCCGCCAGACGGGGACGCAATCTTAGACAGTAAAAAGATTGCCATCACTCCCCGTCAACAAAAACAGCCCTTTTCAGGGATACCCCTAATACTCTCTAAAAGACATACTAATTCAATTCCCCCCAAAATTTGTGTGTTTATGTTTTAAAAAATAGACATGTGTCTATAAGTACTTCGTTTCTTTTGTCAGTAAAAATCCACACTATGTTTCACTGTCTTGTCCAATAGTGCATGTCTGTGTTTCTAAGTAAAAAAGTCAACGTGAGTGTTTCTTTTAGGTCCGCGCGTTCCATGTGTTTTGATTATGATATGGGCATTGTAAGTTTTGGTGTCAGGGGATGTTTTCCTTCACGTCCGTGCTTCAAGTATATAAAGCGGCGCTATCGTCAGTCTGGCTGGAGGAGGAAGCAGTTGCAAGCACGTGCAACTACCAAAAGAGGTGGAGTACGGAGCGGGTAAAGCGAGGTGTACATGGGCCATGACTATCCAGTAAAACTGAAGAAACGGAAGCGTGGCCCTTGTATGTATAGCCCACCGCGAAAACCCAGCTACCAACCCTTTGGAGATAAACGACTTACCTACCCACCCAACGAGAAAATGCGAGATGGCGCTCATTTGACCAGAATGTCTGGAGCTGGAAAGACTCACTACTGGAGGGATGGCGCCTTTTAACTGGAGTTTAGTGCTTTTCCCACAGAAGAAAGAATGCGCCGCCTAATACCAGTTCTGATCGAAACCGGAGAACCCTCGACGTTCTGGGACTCGATATGAAAAGACCGAGCAACCTTCAATTGCCTGGGTGAATGTTATAGGTTTTCAATTTGGCTTGAAAACCTTTTTATAATATCTCTTTGTTGTAGCACAAATTTGATCCTTTTGAATCCACCATCAAAATTATTCTTGTTAACAATTGCTTGATGCAAAATACATTAGTCACATTGACTTAGCTGATTGGTATGTTTTAGAAATATGTATGTACACTATGTACACTAAATTCTTACTTGAATGTAATTAATAACAAAATTATTTGCAACCTAATTTATTTGGTTAACTGCACAAGTGGTTTACACATTATTGGCTTTAGGTTTTGTCAATTATTACAACTGGACTGAATTTGAAACAAGTACGGACGGACGTTTTGAGGCGCATACGACGTTCATAGCCTCATCGCACCGCCTGCCGAGAGCCTTTTCCTCCTTTTCCTTACTCGGCCTTCTGTACAGGGACGGGATGTGGAATGATTTCCACCCGTCCCAACGCCAGGTGCCCGAATGAGACGTCATAGTCGCCAACCAATG
Organism: Megalonaias nervosa; assembly: GCA_016617855.1. NCBI lineage: Eukaryota > Metazoa > Mollusca > Bivalvia > Unionida > Unionidae > Megalonaias > Megalonaias nervosa. The sequence continues at coordinate 41,997 of JAECUM010016271.1, forward strand.
GCGACGGACGTCTCTTACTGCTTGGTTGACACCTGGTGATAGACTGTAACTATAATTATGCTTGAGTGCGTGTTGGATCCATTCCCTCTCAAGCAATAGCCCCCAGCTGCGTTATGGCTGCACCATTACTCAGTCATGCGACAGCTGGCATAGTCGATGGGGACTAATTGTGCCACGACTCTGCGAAACATCTTGGGCTAATTTAGCAGTCCTCTTTGAGGACATTAAAGCCTGGGGGATGAGGCACTTTTTCCTTCCCCCTTGCAATTTAGCAGTATGCCATGCATACAATAACCACTGGCACATGCACAATATGTGCGAAAGCCAGTATAATTCAAACTCAGTCAGTCAGTTAGTCTGGCTACCCATCGTTGACGTATCAACACTGAAGATGAGTAACAGAATTGCCAAGCTTTTAGAACTCCAAATGCACCTGGAATATGCCAGGCGCCTTTTAGATGAGCTGGTTATAGAGGCAATACAGGAGGAAGCCAGAATAAAAGAGGAGGAAGAGAAGAGGAAAAAGAAGAAAGAGAAGGAGGAAAGGATCCTGCCTCACCTCATGCTAAGTCCTGTGTGTAATGTGAAACCTGAGGTGAGAACGCCCCCACAGCCAGTACCAGCACGACAACCAGCACCACAACCACTACCAGCACCACAACCTCTACTAGTACCACAGCCACTACCAGCACCACAACTTCATCATCCACGGGTGTGGTATAGGAGAAGGAGGGAAGCCTTCACTATCCCAGAGACGGAAGATTGGGATAGTGAAGCAACTCAAACCCCCTCTGCACTCCCAAGAACAACACTGAATTGGGAGCAAGATTGGAGTAGGAGATGCTTGTGTGGTGCCCGCCCTGGGAGGTGCCAGCATTAACCAGGTGCAATTGGAGTTAAAATAAAAAACAACAGCCCTTCTCAGGGCTAACCAGATCTCTAGAAAAGAGAGACTATTCAAGTTGCAAATTTGTGTGAACGTAGAGTAGTGTGACTATAAACACTCACTCGTTTACTGATGTGTGTGTATATGTGCTTGTGTGTGTGTGTGTGTGTGTGTGTGTGTGTGTTTTGCGTTCGCGTATGTTTGTGTGGATAGTAGATATGGTACGTTTTTCTTCTCTTCCTGTTTGTGTGGATAGTATAGTGTGTATTTTATGCATTCGCGTTTGTTTGTGTGGATAGTATATATGGTGTGTTTTTTCTTCTCTTCCCGTCTGTGTGGATAGTATAGTGTGTGTGTATTTTATGCATTCGCGTCCGTTTGTGTGGATAGTAAATACGGTGTGTTTTATGCATTCGCGTTCGTTTGTGTAGATAGTATAGTGTGTATGTTTTATGCGCTCGCGTTCGTTTGTGTGGATAGTATATGTGGTGTGTTTTATGCATTCGCGTTCGTTTGTGTGGATAGTATATGTAGTGTGTTTTATGCGTTCGCGTCCGTTTGTGTGGATAGTAGAGTGTGTGTTTGTTTTCTTCTTCTCCCGTCTGTGTGGAAAGTATATATGGTGTGTTTTATGCATTTGCGTTTGTTTGTGTGGATAGTATATGAGGTGTGTTTTATGCATTCGTGTTCGTTTGTGTGGATAGTAGATAATGTGGGTTATATGCATTCGCGTTCGTTCGTGTGTATAGTAGATAATGGTGTGTTTTATGCGTTCTCGTTCGTTTGTCTGGATAATAGGCATGGTGTGTTTTATGCGTTCTCGTCCGTTTGGGTGGATAGTAGAGTGTGTGTTTTTTTCTTCTCTTCCCGTTTGTGTGGATAGTAGATAATGGTGTGTTTTTCTTCTCTTCCCGTTTGTGTGGATAGTATAGCGTGTGTGTTATATGCGTTCGCGTTTGTTTGTGTGGATAGTATATATGAAGTCAGCGTAAGGGATGTTTTCCTTCACGTCCGTGCTTGAAGTATATAAATGATAGCGCTTATCATTCGCGCCATTCAACGCTGAATATAATAAAATGGCAAGTAACATGGAGAAAATGCTGAGATTGCAGGAGGTGGTAGACACACTTGACATGGTAGAGGAGATGCTAGTGAGAATGCAGTTTGGAGCTTATAGTCCCCACAGACTAAGTATGGAGATTAACAATTTAAAGAAAGGAAAGGACATCTTAAATGAGATGATAAGAATAGAAAAGGAAGAAAAGGAATATATAGAAGACAAACAGAGGATGAGAGAATGGAATGAAAAAATTTAAAAGGAAGACGAAAATGAAAAGAGTAAGAAACAGAAAGAGGAGGAGGAGAAGGAAAAAAAGGAGGAAAAGAATGAAAAGAAGACTAAAAGTGTAGGACAAAAGATAAGAAGTTGGTGGAGGAAAAGAAGAACGTAGAAGAAAAAGAAGAAGAACCCAAAGGCCCTTCTCAGGGCCACTTTCATATGCCTCGAAAAGATATTTATTCTTTCTTGCCTATATGTGTTATCTATGTATCTATATATGTCTCTGTCTCTCTATTGTATTTGTCTCTACTTAGGGTAGCCGCGCGTATTCAGGTCAGCCACTTGTCACATTGTTATCAATCTCCAGTACCGTGACGTCATCCCACCTGTTCCATTCCTATTGACCCATAATCAATCTTGGGGCTATAGTGCCGGGACTTGTGCCATTTGGGCCTATAAATTTTGGGGCCATAGTGCCGGGGCCTGTTTTTAACATTACGGTCTACGTGGGGCTATATCGCCTGCTATTACTACTGGCAGTGGACAATTGCTTATTTATGAGTCCATCCAAGTTGTGTGCATCCTTGTCTTGATCATGTAGGAACAGTGTTCTAATTTGAACAACTTAATTTTGATAGGATGCGGTAACGCATACAATGAAATTCACAGACCCGAAGCACTGAAATATCTGCTCGATCTGCCAGGGCGTTGATGGGCTAACATCTCGGAACCTTGGCTAGCAAAAATGTTTATACCCTATCTCGCGCTGAGAAATGGCGTTAAACCCCAAAGCAACAACAACTATCTTTGTACCCTTACGTATACCATTAGTTTCTATACCCTTTCTATACAATGTCTATCCATGTACCCTTATATAAACTATTAGTTTCTCTATCCCTTCTATACGACGCCTATCCTTGTACCCTTAAGAAAACAATTTCTCTATCCCTTCGATACAAGGTCTCTCCTTGTACCCTTTATGTAAAGCACTAGTTTCTCTATCCTTGATATACAACGTAATGTATACCCTTTTAGCCTTTGTGCATCTGGAAATTGAGTAATCAAGATTAGTTTCATCGATTATTAAAACACCAAACAGTTTTCCAATGAGAAGAGCTGTTAGTATTTGTGTACTTGTTTATATAGATGTTAACCTTCAGACATGCCATTTTACAATTATTTGGCGTTTTCACAAGAAGAAGAAGACAAAGACAAAGCTATGAAGATATTGGCCTAAATAGTGACGAATTATCGACAGTGACTAATATGATGATAAATGACGACCATTGCTAAGGATATGTAGTGTTGGTAATTTTCGTGACACAACGCCGCATGATGAAGATGAAGACAGCTGGCTTGTGACTATGTTGGTATCGAATGTACTAGTGATGTTATTCATAGTAGTGATGAATGTATGACAGTGTGGATTATAATTTCAATGATAATGGTGTGGTAACTGTACTGCCCTGAGAAACGATTAATTATAGAGAAGTCATCATCGTCGTCATCATTATCGACAATAACAGCAACTAAGTCTGCTACAAAAAAAAAACAAAAACAAAAAACAAAAAAAAAAAAACAGCAACAAGCAAGAACAACAATAACAAGAACACAAGCAACAATAGCAAAATGTACTTCAAATTAACAACAATTTTGGTGAGTATTATCCATCACAATCGGAACATTCCAAAATAGCTGAATTGATTGCCTGGGTATATAGCCGATATATTGGAGACGGAGATAAAAACACTATCCCCTTCCTTCAAGTTTTGATTTGTGGACAGGAAACTGTTCTCGAAATTCACATAGCTTGAAATAGTTAGACTCTGAATAGCCAGTAATTCCGTTCGTTGGGCGTCAGTCTCAAGTCCACCTCTCTGTTTGTACAGGTAGTGTTCTATATAAGTGTCATTGGTGTTACTTTCAGGAGGAACATTAAAGGAAAGTAAGCAGTATATGTAATATTGTCCAGATTCCGGGATTCTAACGTGACCGGTTTTCGATGGCTGAAATCCATTTGCGACGAAAGCAAAAGTTCCCTCCAGATTTGTTGTCCAGCGGATGACAGAATGCTCTGAAAAACGGATGAGCAATTATCGAAACTTCAGATTTTAAAAAAGTAACTTTTGCAAGATGAGAATTTTTGGTATACGTAAATTGCACAATTATCAGATTTTACACACACACACACACACACACACACACACACACACACACACACACACACACACTTATTTCACATCAAAAACTTTTATCTGAGGTCTTCTTGGCTTTTTACGAGATAAGGTACCTTACAAATTCTAAAACTAACAATGAGATAATGTATTCATCATGTTTACGTTTTAATGAAAATATTGTCATCTCTACTGATGCTTCGTAAAGATCTATTCTTTCAGCCAGTCAATCAGTAGGTCAGTTCGTTTGTTAGTTATTTTGTATGTTCGTCAGTCCAATAGTCAGCTGATTGTTATTTCTTACCACCAATATTTCATCGATACATATATTCTTGTCGAAATTTTTATTCAGAGCATGTACCAAGCAGGTGAAAACTGTAAAACTGTAAATCATTAATCCCGTTTTGCTAGAACTCTTTCCCTGATCTGTTAGGGTCTAGACTTCCCACTGGTATTCGTGTTTATGCCCATCCAAACAGACATTTTTCTGCAGGCATACTCTACCGAGACCTACCTACGTGTTTACTCACATAAGGAACAACCATACTTAAAAAGTGCAGACGGTAAAGAATCATTAAATACAATTACCTAGAGCTGATTTATTCAGGTAAAAATGTGCAACAACTGGTTTCTCGCCTGAATTGCTCTTATGTCTTTCAGCAAGCAGCATCTGTAAGAAATAATAGGGCTCTGTGAGCAACAGAAATTAAAAGCTGTCTTTTAATTTTCAAAAGATGAAAATTTAAGAGTCGGGCAGACTATGTTCTTGGCAAATAGAGGAAGACGATGAATGCCGCAACACAACACGGTAATTAGGAAAACGCTTTAAAGTCAATTATTAATTGACGACACATACAGGATTCAGTTATAATTATTCAGAAGTTTCATGTTGGATCTACCGTAGATTCTTTCTTGAATATTGTCGTGTGAACGATTATACATGATTTATTCATTTATTTCTGCAAAGACATCTTCTATTCTCTCTGTGTGTGTGTGTGTGTGTGTGTGTGTGTGTGTGTGAGAGAGAGAGAGAGAGAGAGAGAGAGAGATGCGTCTTTGGAATTGTGTTCAGTAATGTTTCATTGAACACCATGCATATCTATTGCACGGTAGTTTTTATATCTAAATTTTTTATTTTTAACATACTTACCATTTTCAAAAGATGCTGATGAGATTCTTTGTGTCTTACACAACAAATACTGCGCTTTTTGTCCAAAAAGTACCAATTCACGTTACGAACGCTGGAAGCCTCTCTACACGGGAAGCACATACTTGGTGTGTCAAAGTCATTTAAACTGTCGTTATGTCTTTGTGAATCTGATTGTTGTGGTTTTGAAAATTGAATTATCCCCAACACAACGACAGAGATGAACAGCATAAAGTTTATAGCGAGGGATAAAAGAAGACATTCAGATCCATGGGACACCATCCTAAAACGAATTCCTGTAAATAAATAAATAAATAAATAAATAAATAAATAAATTTTGTGCGTAATTAAGTTCTAAAGTAAGCAAAATTTACAATAGCTTTTCGCAGGATATAAGTGTTTGAAAATATCAATATCTGTAATCGTAAAAAGGTAATAAAGAAAAATATTAGACTAGCTAAGTTTTAAAGTAAAATTTTTAAATATTTCAAGTGATTTAAGACATTCATGTGTCTTCAGGACATACATAATTATTGACTTACTTATCGCGGGTTTACAATCAACGTTATGTGTCTGTTAAGGTGCGTTCTTGTGGTGAGGGAAATATGTCTTTCTTCGATATGGTATACTATTTTATTTTGCGTCTACTATAGTGTAAGTTCTTATAGTATTAAAGCAAAACATTTGACCCTCTCTTTGGAAGCTACGCCCCACTGTATTGTAATTCAATACACGTATCTTCATTGGACAGTTACACAACCACTTAGAATACTTCAAATGTGACCTGCTTTGCATTTATCACAGGTAACAGGGCTGTACGTGAAAAAAAAAAACCAAAAAAAAAACCAAAAAATACCAAACAAACAAAAAGCCCCAAACGAAACGAAAATAAAACATCGTGTTGGAGGAAAGAAGATTCGAATTGGCTGTTATAAATTGCGATACGATATATAGCTATCGTTAGCGCGGGTACTCAGAATTGGGTCACGAGTGCTTTCAGAAAAGAATATACTGCAACTTGATAGGTACTTTCCCCATTTTAGCCCAAATTAGTCATCCATCGACTTGGAAAGATACATAAAAGCATAAAAGCAAATATTAACGATCGAAAAGAGCTAGGGTATTTCTCAAAATAGACATATTAGGTCACTAAATAAGGACGATATTCAGATTAGTCACCGTAATATATATATGTATATATATATATATATATATATATATATATATATATATATATATATATATATATATATATATATCAAACAACAGTTACATCAGAGACAAGTCACAACAGCTTACGAGTTTCCCCAAATAATACTAGTAACCAAAGCAGAATACCTTAGTGTTGCAATGAACTGCGCCAAAAATGACCAGACCATAATTAAAAATCTAAGAAGCAAACAAAACACACACACACACACACACACACACACACACACACACACACACACAGACATGTGCATCTTATTACTAAGTACTTATCAAAATCGTTTGAACGATACACTGTACAAATATTGGGGAATGTTGTTTTTTCATTATGATCTACAACTACTGTTCTGATTAGTTGTTTAGTTGATTATTGGAGTCGACACACATGTAAACCAAGAAGAGTCTCAAGAGTCCCAAGAAAGGACGACTGACTCTCTATTAGTGATATATA
>JAECUM010016272.1:0-16324 GCA_016617855.1 Megalonaias nervosa
TAATATACCTGGGTATATATTTTTCACTATCCGCGATGGAGTCCATGTATCTCCGCACCATCTAAAGAAACTGTGATATGTACATGATTTTACTCCTCGTTGCTTTATTTCTCTAGCAAGTTTATGTGTAGGTATCAAAACAATTATATCTGAGTTATTATTCATAAATAAATTAATCGCACGAGTTGTTTTACCTGACCCTCCACACCCATTAAGATAAACGGTTTTATGTCTAGATACAGGATCATACACAGATGGTGCAGATGACTTTGATATTTGATTATTATTTTTGTAATATGTCTCCGCAATTTCAACATCGGCAGATTCAGAATAACTAGGTATATTTTCTTTTTTTTATCCTCCATGTCCCCCATTCACCATTACCGAGTTTTAATAAATCCTTATATTTTTTGTGTACATAAAATGAATCCGTAGCAACTCTGACAGCGTAACGAGGAAATCTGTTTATCATCGATAATAGATTTATCGAAACGTACGCTAGCATCGAAGATCTTAAATGAGTAAACTGCGGTGACTCGCCATCGGTATAGCTCACAATGGTACCTAGTTTTGTTTCATTTGATAAATAAGCATTACATCGGATTATAAATGTGTTTTTCTCCATCGTATCAGCGATTATAAAATCGAGTTCAGCATCGTCCATAATCAATCTTGTACACGCTCGTTTATGATCATGTGATCCTCCTTGAGTAAACTTACCGATTATTTTTCTGCCGAGATCTTTTGCAAGTTTCTCATCGTGTTTAGCATCAAATACATCAGGTTCTGGCAACCAAACTTGCTTCTGTGAATATACGATATAATCGCTTCAGTTATTCTCAACGATATTAAAAATCCAGCATCAAGCATATATCGCAATAGTACTATCGGAACCCAACATCGCTCTGAAAAATGTCTTCCGAACCAAATATAAGTAATCGCATGGAGATCTTCTCTAAACTCGAATGATTCTACGTGAGCAAATCCTGTTAAGTCAAAATCTGGTAAGGGTCCGTTTATTGCAACCCTAGTCATGTCATGTGTAGGATGTCCGAATCTCTTAAAGTATTTAGAACATGCTCCATATCCAAGAAAACTCCCAGGATAACATGCTACCATATCAACCGAGATAACATCACTATGGTTGTATTTGGTGTTCCATAATCCACCGTGCCCATATTCTATACAACTTTTCTTGACATCTTCAAGAAATTCCGATCGTGTCGTTTTCCATGAATTTTTCTCCTGAGCGAAATGAGCAGCGACTGACGGAACAGTAAAACAGTTATTCAATAATTGTCTAACTATGACATCATCAGGGGTATATTCACGCCAAAGGCGTTGCGCAAGATGTTCCATTTCCTCATGGAGAGATTCTGTACGATAAATATCACCATTGGGTCGTACAAATTGATCATAATGATTATACTCAGAACTCTGAAATAACCAAACAGAAACAGGATCGGTTTTACTAATATTCTTGATAAAATCAAAGATATCACCGTCATAAAATTTAACCTTTCTATCTCATGGAAATATTGTTACTGCAGCAGTCCATGCGTGCGCGTTATGATCAATAATATCTATCGGAGCTCCATTTTTTATATATTTCGGTTTGTACAAAATCTCTCCGGTTAATGTTTTTACTGCTATTGGAAATCTTAATTTCTTCTCTAGCTCAGCAACGTCGCTGATAGACGCTCCGGTATCTTTAACCGACTCTGCCCATGTATTTATTTTTTACGTCTTAAATCAGTTAAACCATTACCACGTATCGCGTTTGTAAAGTGTTCTGTAACTCGCTCAGCTACGCAGTTTATCCTCGTTGACGAAGTCAGCGATGACAGTTTCATCGGTTTGAGATCCCCAACATCAGGTTTATTATTCAGCGGAAATATTCCATAGACAACCGCAGTTACAGGGTACGATCGCTCATAATACAGTTTATCTATACCAGTTAGTATTCCTGGTTTAGATTTATTACTCAAGAAGATATTATTCCCTGACTGCACGCGGACGGGATCGCGCTTGTCACGAATAATCCAAATATCTTCTTCCGTATTTACAATAAATTTTATTAAAATAAAATGTTTTTGATTATCAAGGTGGTTAATGATTACTCTTCCTCGTTTGTCATTCATCGTATTAGAAACATTTCCAACTCTGAATGTTGACCATGCATGAACCGCACCATCGTCACGAAATTCCTTCTTGGCCTCACGGATACGTTTAGTTATATCCGCATTCGTTAAAGCTAGGTTTTGCATCGAAATACTAAGTTTATACTCGGGTAGTCTGTCAAGATCGAATCTGGTTGCGTAGGGTTCAATCACGGATAATTCTTCCATATTATAATTAAGGCAAATATATATTTAATTGAACATTAATCTTTTGTATATGATTCAACCAAATCACTGGAACTGGCTAAAAATCGGTTATACGTCTCCGTGTAACAGAATATGCGTGAATGAATACTGTAGTTATCATATGCAATGCGTCAGAAATGGGAGTCTAGGACCAAAACCGTGTATTGTGTGTAGTGCTGGAGTGCGAGGAAGGACTCAACTGTGTGCGCAATGCGGTGGTAAAAAGTACAGAGAGTTGAAACGATATTACGATAAAAAATATAACGCTGACTCTCCGATAAAAACCGAAGAAGATTATCTAGCTAGATTTTCAAAAAACAATGATTTAGACAAATAAATATTATATATATAAATGGAACAAAATGAGTTTGTGTCACATCCAATCATCACTAATTATGAAGCATCTCGTAATGGCATCATCAGGAATTGCAGGATGAAAAAACCAGTCGGTAGTGTTATCAATACTAGTTAACTTGCGTTTACTACTAATGGCAAGAAAAAAAGATATTTATCACATAGATTTACCTATGAGTGTTATTTTGGATTGATCAAAGATGGGTATGTAGTGGATCACATCAACGGCAATAAACTTGACAACTCACTTGGAAATCTACGAACCATCACGCAAAGTGAAAACTGTAAGTTTGGAAACACTGGCGGCGTACGATTTGCAAGACCTGTTAAATCCGTAAATGCAGATGGTGAAGAAATTGTGTTCAAGTCAATTAATTCTGCTGCCAAATATTTTGACATAGTACCACAATCGGTACAATACGTGGCAGAAAATATATATAAATCTTCCTTTTCCAAAAGATTTACACAAAAAAATAAGATTTCAATACGTTTAGTCTACCGTATTTTTAATGTTACCAAATGATTACTTGATACCTACTGAAATATAATGGTTGGGATACAATATGAGGTATCCACAATGCGAAACATATCCAAATCTATGATACCTACTGAAACATAATGGTTATATTAATTTTCCCAAGGATTTTGTTTAGCTATTATCACAGTCAATGGTCCATCATTGTCGCTGTCATTTTCACTCGTATTTTCACTCGTATTTTCACAATGCTCTCTTAATTGTCTTATACGAAAGTTCATAATCTTTCTCTGTTCGTATTCATGAGATAATTCTAGCTTGATTTTGTCAATAGCATTTGAGAGAGGCACAAACAATTTTACCTGATCATCAGTGACAGTTGCCAGCGACTTTAACATTCCTTGCTGGATAATTTTCATGAATTTATAATCAGCGGATAGCGTAAATCTGTTCTCGTTCTTTCGTTGTTGTAATGAGTCAAAATCACATAGAATCTTTTCAGCATTAAGATTGTCAGATACATTGATACCGTTATGTTGTAATTTTTTTAATCGCAGAAACAATGACATTGATATTTTCAAAATTCATTATATAATAAGTGTTTATTTAATATAAAAAAAATATTAGCTCCCATGACTTTTTTTTTGTCAGGGAGCTGTTTTGTGTGTGATATATGGTTATATACAATGAAGATAATGGTTATATACAATGAAGATAATGGTTATATACAATGAAGGTGATATATGGTTATATATAATGAAGGTGATATATGGTTATATACAATGAAGGTGATTATATGGTTATATACAATGAAGATAATGGTTATATACAATGAAGGTGATTATGATATATACAATGAAGATAATGGTTATATACAATGAAGATAATGGTTATATACAATGAAGATAATGGTTATATACAATGAAGGTGATTATGATATATACAATGAAGATAATGATTATATACAATGAAGGTGATTATGATATATACAATGATGATAATGGTTATGTACAATGAAGGTGATTATGATATATACAATGAAGATAATGATTATATACAATGAAGATGATGGCCTTTTCTCTACCTGTGAATAGAAACTAGCACACCCACCCCAAATATCAAATCCGTAGGGTGCAAAACTGACACCTACTACGTGTTGACACGCTGGTAGGTATACTAAATTCTGTTCACAAATAGACTAGGGCTTGGCCAAGGCCCCAATAGATTATAAATCTTGGCCTAAAATCGCCTCCCGCAGACAATTTGTCTTTCTCGGGTTTCGAACCATGGGCGCCAGGACGAGAGTTTCTACGCGCTATCAATTGAGCTATCGGACCTTGCTATAAATACATACTAAAAAAGTTAGTATGTGTTTACCAGTATCCTATTTCCTAAAAGCTACAGTAACAAAAACCACAGTTTTCTGTGTAAAATGAGATTTTATATTTCTAGTTTCCAAAAAATATATATAATTCTGTATAACATTGAGTCTATGCGTAAGCCATAACCAAGGATATTGATTTAGTCATAGCGGATGTTCTTAAAATAACTTTACGCGGTAATCGGCCACAGATACACAGCCGTTATGGAATAATCAATATACAGCCACAGCCTTCTAGATAATAGATTTCGATTGCGCACTGTGCGTGGATTTTATGTAAACAAAGAATACAGTGTTATAGACAAGCACTATACATCCGGATATTTCTTTTTTTTTGTTATGATAACGCTCTATGAGCGTACATACAGATTAATATTTAGTTCTTCATTTCTTGTGTCCAGAATGCGATTGCTTTGGTCTGTAAGTTTAAAGTGTATCCTTGATAATAACGGATTATGAACTCGAAGGTACACGGGGTTAATTGGCACTGATACAATTAACCAACCGGGAGGGGCCGATGGACTAAAACTGAATAATATATACCCTTGCTGGGCCTGGCTAGACTTAGAAAGATCTATCTGATAGCTACCTTCAATAACATCGCATACCAGATTGACTGCAATAACTGATGTTATGTTTACAATACCTGGCGATATATGACGTCCGGCACCAAAAGAGTTGTTATTGTGTTTTAGTATAACCGGTGGTGGGGCTATTTGTCTCCACGATTCAATTACTCCCGGATAATATTCTTCAATAAGATCAGTTAATGATTTCTTCATTTTAGCGTTATTTAAATCTGGTATAATGAATGTTTGTAAATCTTTTTCTGTTATTTTATAATGATCAAGAAATAACTGTTTACGCTCTTGATTAGTGTAAACCTGTTCATTAAGCTTAGTTGCAACGTTTATAATACTTCGATTGGCGATGTATAAATCGAATAAGATACCATTTAAGTGTTTTATTGACTCGATTATTTGCTGCTTGACATTATGATCATAATTTTGAGATAATGAAATATGTAAACTTCTTAAATCATTAAATGTTTTATCGTATTCAGGCTTAAGAGTATCTAAAAATTCTTTAAAAAATTTTTCATCAACAATCTGTCGATTCCGCGTCCTGGTTTCTACGACGAAATCAAATGCAGATCTAGATATCCTGGGAATACTTTTACCATCAAAATCGGTAAAGTAATGTGTATGATGATATGGATCATGTTCAAATATTAATTTCCATGGATCTTTTCCTCGATATTCTGGATCTTTAATGAATTTTTCTTCACTCGTTTTAAATTCTTCTATTTTTGGTTCTGAAACTCCATTATAAACAGGTGCGACTTCAGGCCATCCTAACACTGATCTAATCGAACTTTGATAAATATCTACGAGGTAATCAGGAGAATTTATTTCAATCACCGCTGATAGTGTTGGTTCGTAAGTAGTAATCGCTATTTTAGATTCTTCCCCTGTGATAGATTTAATTCTGCGTTGGAACTCATCATTAATCTCGTCTATTTGATAACTGCCCGTTGTAATTCCAACAACTTGCCAATCAGGTGTTCCATCCGGTTTATTCTTATTCGCAAATACCAGTGAATTATTTGGTTGTTGTCCACCAAACGGTTTTGATCTAATATTAGGCCAACTATAATAAACTCGTAATTGCGCTAATGCTATTTCCTTTGTTGGAATTGCAGTTGGAAAATTAACGCTAAATTCAGGATTGGTTGAACTTAATGATATCATAGTAGTTTTGACGGCGTTGTATTAGCTACGATCTGCTGAAGTAATTCTAATGATGACATTATTATTATCGTTATTATTTAATTCTCCATCTTTCCGTTATTGTCACTAGCGATTATGAATGCTTCATCGTAGGTTTTCATTATCGTTACGAACTCCTCATCAGATATTTTACCATCACTGAGATACGCCGAAAGATACGAGCATAATTTAGTGTATGCGGCTGTTGCTGTGTGCAATTTCATTATGTACTCGTTTAATTTATCATTTGTACACGTAGATATTTTCTTAGCGAAAATACTGAAAATACCTGCACATGTTGTTGCCGTTGAAACTGTAATTGTTACAACTGCAGGCGCTGTCATCGTTATTGTTGATAGTAATAATCCAGTTCCAGCAATAACAGCAGAAACCGAGTATACCATTATATCAATAACAACCATACGTCGCCGATATTTTTTTACCTTTATCGTGTAATCGTCGATGATATTTTTAGTTTGGTTTGACACTCACATACTTGAGCGTATCTGTGACGTTGAACATCGATAAATGACTCTTGATTCATTATATTTATCTAGATAACTAATTGAGGAGTTTCACACACAAATTCCAAACACCACCAGTATAATGCTCTGGTTAATTTTTTATCAGATGCTTCCAGCAGAAATGTTTCTTCCGCATCTTTATTTGTTATGACGGATACAACTCCAGAAAAAGTATCGTTTGAATAACGCCATGGAAATGTAGTAAATATACTGAATTTTGCACTACTAAATACGGACAGTCTTATACACCAGTGACTTCTGCGGTGTGTTTGAGATTATTATCTTGCAGTGTCCATACTCCTAATCCTGATGCTACTGTGTATACTACGTTGAAGATCTGCTTGTGAGGAATTTTAATAAGATTCGTTTTTTTTTCAATGATATTAGGAATTCCACTAACAATATCGTTGATTTTCGTGTTAATGTCGGTAAGTTTTATGTCAACGACTGGTGGACTTCCAAAAAAGTCATTAATAGATCTGTTTACATTTCTACGAAAATTTAGAAATGTTTGTACATGATTAATATAATCAGCTCTAAATGTAGCAATTCCATCATTGATTGTCGTTAACGAAGTCGTTATTGGAATTTCCTTATCGTCGACGTATTTCTTCGTTGCAGCGTCAAAATCTGTTTCTGGTGTTCCGAGATTATTAATACCATTATTATTCATGTCGAGAAATGCACACATTATACCACCGCACACTGACACGTACTTGGGTTCTTGATCATCGACGTATTTTTTTGTTGCTGCATCTGTATCTGCGATTGGATCTCCAAGATATGTAATTTTTCTTCCTGACATAATAATGTCACCGGTAAATACATCACCAGTTTTCTTAACATAGTCGTTAACCGACTTACCGGAATCCTGTATTTTACCTTGATCAGTAAAAGTAACGATATTATTAACAACCACGTGGGGAATTCGTACAAGTACATCTAGTAGTTGTATGTTACTCGTTTTAAATCGTCCTTGTTTGTCCTGGAAAACGACGACTTCATTTTGATCCACACTTGTGATATTTAAAAAATCATCGATTTCATTTCTGAGCTGATCAAGAGTTGCATATTTAGATAAATCGTCCTTCTTCTTATCTTTGCGAGTAGATCTTCCATAAATATCTACCATTATATTTACTGATATCTGTTTAAGTGTTATGACGTAGTGTAGTAAACGCGTGCACGACTTTATGAGGTGGTGCTGTTGATTTTGATACAGCATCAAGCATAGCGAGGGTTTCACGACCGCATATTGGAGGATCAGTTATTTTTGTGTTGGTAGCGTTGAATACCAGATTGGAGCAGTATTATTGCTGACATAATGAAGAAATTCTTTTGGTGGTGCTAATCCATACGAATCGAAATAAATAATTCCACGTGGATCAATTGCATATCCGACCCAGTGCGTGCCTGGGCCAGAGTTTTTATCGAGATTAATGATACCGGTTTCAATATTGTTTGGTTTTTTTTGCAATTGATCGCGCATAAAAACACCTCTGAAGTTTTTTATATTTAATTTTTTAGCAGCATTAAGTAAATCAAAATTGGACATGGGTGATATTAGTAAACTGTCCCGGGAAGTCTTAGACCCTTTCCGTACCACGAAGGCGGGGTTCCTGGTAATCTTAGACCCTTTCCGTACCACGAAGGCGGGGTTCCTGGTAATCTTAGACCCTTTCCCTTTTTTTGATTCCTTGTCCGGTTGCTTTCTTTAACGCCATTCCAGCAGCTGTTCCAACAGCACCTAATGCAGCTGCTTTTGCAACAGCTGGGGCTGCAGCTGCTATTAATGCTGGTATAGCTGCAAGAAGTGGAAATATACCACCCGATTTAGCGATGTTTTGATGGCGCCCGCAGAAAGATTAAGTCTGACGCCCTTTATTTGATTTTTAGCATCATTGAAGTTTTTGAACTGACGCTCGGTCAACGATAGTTTATTTGCACCGGTCATCTGTTCTCGCTTTAGCGATATTTTTATTCCACAGTTATTTTTGATGCTGATTGTAGCTTTTTAATCTGACCAGGAGTCAGACTCACACTAACGTGATGATATGACATTATTAATATTATGAACGATCTAATTACATGTTTATTTACATATTTTCTACTGGGGCATCAATAACTCTCATTCGTCCACCAACACCTTCGAGTAACATCGATTTATCGCTGAGTATAACAGCTATTGCTCTGTAATTAGGGATATCTATAATATTTCTATTAACGCGAGCTCGAAAATGAATATCTACAACAGATTGTCTGGTTAAATCTAAATGTTCTAGTGAAAAGTAATAAATCGGATACAGCAATGTAAAATCTAGCTGCGATATTTGTAAACCAGTATCAATGTTTTGATCACGTCCCATGAACGACATTAATCGATGATATGCACGTGCTACATGATTTTGATTGAAATTCAGTAATATATCCTCGGATGGTTCTTGATGTCCATTTATCCTTAATGAAATCTCAGAAACACCGAGTTGGTCAAATATCATGTGACTATGTGTTTGATCGTTTACTCGTGCAGTATTTTGAAACACAATAAATATATGTCTTGGTGCAGAAACACCTTGCTGAGAAGCTATCTGCCATGTAAATAAACCATCAATTGCACTCTGAACAACATCTGTGGTCATTGTTAACCATGACAACGTTGATTTACCGCCTTGACTCATAAAAGATAACAACCGGTCTTCTTCGGATATTGACGGAGTCATCACTGGCATCCACAGGGAAAGTTTTGTTAGTATTACTATACCAGCATCACCAATGGGTCTCCATAATGCATCATCGTCTGTGCCTTTTCGTACTAGTACAACTGTGTGTTTGGCTCCGAAAATGACTTTTCTGACATTTCTACAGAATCCAAAAATATGTGACAGTGGAATTGCACATGAAAATTTTCTCCTATTATCTTTCAGCATTGATCCACGCGCTGCAAATCCTAAGTTGAAATCTGGATTTGGAAAATATAGATCTTCAATAGCAGCAGCAGCAGGAGGAACAGCTCGATCATTGGGCTGTCGAGTAACCTGATTTCTGTTATCAGGATTGTCAGAAGTATCCTTGACAAACATCATTGATGGACCAGCTGATCTTGAATAATCGTCGCTGTATCTCGCAAGACCAAGTATTGTTGTAGGAACATCAACGTTTTTCTGGATTGATTCAATATTTGTTTCGTCAATCATGTACGTAGCGCTATCAAATAACGCCATAATACCATTATTAACAAAACCAACCCTAACATCATCGGCGTATGCTACTGGTGCTGCAGGATTAGCGTTATTTAAAATTTCACCTTCTACTTCAATAAATGCCTCAGCGGGTAGGAAATATCTACTTGTATCCTGAACCTGTAGTTCGATTCGTCCACGCTGATCTGGCAGTCGTGCGTCGTAAGAATAATACTGATAATCACGAACAGACTCATCTTTGAGAACTGGTGCATCCATGTCAAACGCGGGGTCAGATATGCGCTTAAACATCTTTATTATTATCGTCTTCGCCTAACTCGAAGACCACTTCCTGCTATCAGACTAGCGGTTATATTTTTGTCTTTGTCTGACATCGGGACATCAGCTAACTCCACTAGTTTTTGATTAGCGGCTTGATTTATTATTTTACTGATATTTGCTGGCATCACTTCAGTGCTGGCCAATTTCACAGGTTGAGGTCGGGTCGCTTGTGGTCTGCGTATTAATCTTGATAGTCTATCTTTGATTGCTGAGAATGCTTTGCTAGCAATATTACCAACAGCGCCTATACCTTTTTCACGAACAACATCAATAGCTTTCATTCCTAGATGCTTTGCAATCGGTATTGCTTTTGGGGCTATTCTTCTAAACAGACCCTGAACAACATCACCTAGTCCATCTCCGTAGGTCGTTTTGTATACTGGTAATCGTGAGTTTATTACCCTGACCATGGTAGGTCCACGAGTATTGTGTATGATCATCTTATTATTAAGTGACTTTATAACTAATTACATACTTAGTCACTATGATAATCATCGGCGATTTCGTTAATGAGGGATCGATATACATTAATATCCATGATACCGCCTGTAAATAATCGTTTGCAAATATCAGCTGCTTCATTAAGGATTTCTGATGAATTATTACCAGCTCGTTTTCCTCCAATGAGGATTTCTAGTCGATCGACATCAGCAAGGACATTATTGGGACAAGTAATAAGACCACTTCCTAAACCACTTTCAGTTGCACCAGGATCGTCTTGAATTTTTTTTTCTTCTTCTCTTCACTTGGTTTCGGTGGTTTCTTTTTACTTGGTTTCGGTGGTGTCTTTGGTGATTCTGGATAATAACGAAGTGATTGTTCAAATGTTTTTGGTGTTTTTCGTTGTTCTCGTAATCGTTTTATTGTTTCTTGTCGTTCTTGTTCTTGTTGTTCTCGTTGTTCTCGTTGTCGTTGTGTCTCTTGTTGTCGGTGTAGTATCTTGTGTTGTTGTAGTAGTGGTTGCAGTTGTGGTACTGGTTGCTCTGGTGATGGAAATTTAAGATGTGGTGATGATACTGGTGATAATTCAAATTGTGGTGGTTGTGATAATCGTTTACTTTGTTCAACCTCTTCTATATATCTATTTACAACCTCATCAAATCTGTTAAAAGTTCTAATATCTTCATTAGATCTGATTTCTGGAATACCAGTAGCGACGCGATATATATCCTTGATCCAATTGGAAGAGCTTAGAGATTTAATATGTTCTGGTTTTACATATTTTTTTCTTTCATAATATCCAAACGCGGCAATATCAAATAATTGGTTTGGGTCCCTGATAGCAGCAATACCTTCAGGCGTAAATTTATCTATTATCTTAATTCTGGTTCTTGGTGGTTGTGGTTGTGGTGGTGGTTGAGCTGCTTGTGGTTGTGGTTGAGCTGCTTGTGGTGGTGGTTGAGCTGCTTGTGGTGGTGGTTGAGCAGCTTGAATACGACCAGCAATATCAGCAGGCAATGTTGCAAGAGCTCTTTGTGTTGCCTCAGTTGCTGTAACAATTTTCTTTGTTGGTTCGACAATCGGTTTAAATAATTTTTCTGTACCTTCTGTAAATTCCACCTGAGACTCCTGACGCGATTGTAGTTGTTGCTTAACAGAATCACGAACAGGTAGATATTTTTTAATTGCCTCTAGTCGCTCTCGAGTTAATTTAGCTGAATGTGGTTCTCCAATACTCATTATTGATAATATCTATACTGGCTGTTTAATTTACAGCAGCAGAGAGGGTGGACGACATACGCGTAGTGACCAGATTGTGAAAAAATCAGAAAAAATCTGGTCAATTAGAGAAGTTTTTACTGTTAAGACAAAAACTTTTTTTTCAGCCTTCGTAGGAACCCTTAAATTTCAAAAATAAGGTCTCTACAAAGTTGTAGGGTCCACCCTCTCTGCTGCTCCCTTTATAAAATCTACTTCGTCGAGAAGGAGGATAACATTTTGAAATGTTATGTGGACTTTCTCATTTATATGACAGACCAAATACCTCTTAAAGTAAATAATTAAATAAAGACCAAGCGGACAATTTGGGAACCTTTTGTTTTCTTTCATTAGGATTATAGTTGGCATCATGCAAATTCGTACAGCGCGTGTTGTAGGACACTAATATATCCTAAATCTTTAATGCAGTTAGAATATGGCTGTATATTATGGTTAAAAAGTGTACATTTCTATTAATTATATTCGTCGTCTTTGGATCTTAGTAGTGATTTGAAGACAGGAAAAACGAATACTTGAAAAGTGTCCTTGAGACATCCAAGGTTGGCTGCCCCACTGTCAGTGCCGGATTTAGGCGTAAGCTAAACAAGCTACAGCTTAGGGCCTCGCAGTCTGAACTCAGTCTGAATGGGGCCTCTCAAATTTATTTTATACCAAATAGGCCCTCTACAGCTTCCCATAGCTTAGGGCCTCGCTATGTCTAAATCCGGAACTGCCACACTGTGTCCTTGGGACGACCCAGATCGGCTGCCCCAATGTGTCCTTTGGACATCCTAAGTTAGTTGAGCCACTGTGTCCTTGGGACATCCCAGATCGGCTGCCCAAATGTGTTCTTGGGACATCACAGATTGGTCCCAAATGTGTCCTTGGACAATCCTTATCTCCCATTTCATGTTCATTGGATAAAATGCTGAAATGACTGTTTATAAACAAACAGACTAACGAACAAATACAAATCTTTTTAGATTTCTCTAAAGAGAGTCAATTCCCAACTGTAGGAGTTATTATTATTATTATTATTATTATTATTATTATTATTATTATTATTATTATTATTGACGTTATTTGCATCAATATGTATCGTATTTCTGAAAATATTATGAAATCTGATATGTGCTCCCATTTCTTGTAGTGTTGCCCCATCAATATGTCCAAAACAAAAGTAAAGCTTTAATCACTTTGGCAGTGTACTTTCCATCAGCAAAACTAATATGTACATTTTATTTTGTGGTAAAGAAATCCAAACTGGTCCCTTGAAAGCAAGTGTTACCTTATTCTTATTTCAATCAGTTCGAAGAATCACCAGCAAAAACGCAAGGAAATCAGTTCTCAAAACTGATCAGAACTGCATTTGTTTGTACTGCCTCTTATGTACTACTGAGTCCCCATGTGCTGTAAATAGTGGGTTTGGTTGAAGACTCAAACAGTTATGATTTTATTGGAAAAAGAATATTTCATCAGAGGAAACTGTTTAAGATTTTCATGGACGGAATTAGATTCTGGAGAAATGGAAAAAATGTCCACTTGCACACTAAATCATCTAACTCAAAATTGTTTTTTACTAGCTTTAAACTATTTTAATCATTTAAACATTTGTTTCAGAATAAACGATAAGCATATTAATGATACTATCTTGAATTAATTATTTGTTTCAATATATGATATGACGTTCTAAATATGCATTAACCTGACATGATCCTATGAGTTCTACATGCAGCTTTTTTTTTTTTCTCAAAGGGAGACGACTCACTCAAAGAACAGTTAAAGACACAAATTTAATTTCGTCGTAACATGTAGCATGCAAATAATAGTCATCTATTTGTTGTTTGTAGTTTCTTCGTGGCAACTTTTCCCTCTCTTACTGAACATTTGTCATCATCAGGCCTCTCTTATATATCTGTTTAATACGTAGCTATGATATGAGGATACACTACATGTCTTAAAAATGTTGTTTTTTTGTGTGTGAAAAATGGCATAGTAAACAGAACGAGTATTTGTATTTGCAGATATGAATAATATGATGAAAAAGATAAGAATGTGGGGCTGCCCGTAAGGAATCTCTCTCTCTCTTTTCTCTCTCTCTCTCTCTCTCTCTCTCTCTCTCTCTCTCTCTCTCTCTCAAATATTGAGCCATACAAATTAGTCGTACAGTTTGTATTATATTTGAAAATACAGAGGACAAATGTCTTTCTGTTCTTGTTTTAGAATCAGTTTCCATTAAAATCTATGGTACACTAAACATAGAACAAATTCAATGTTTGTATGAGTATTTTCCTGCCACGACACAATCATACACTGATTTTATCTGTTATATTTCGAAGTAGACAAATATATGGATCTTTTATCTTCTAGATCATCATTTATCATTATTTATGAAGGTTTTACATTCACAAAGATATACAGTATACAGACACAGACCACATAATTAATTAAATTATATGCAGTATACAGAAACATACCACATAATTAATTAAATTAATTTGAGTCTCTATTTGCTAATCAAATGAACCCTACCGCGCTAAATGAAAACCTGACTTCATATGCCGTATTTCGGCGTTAACAAATGGGTCTCACAAGATATATTTCACTTCTGATATATACTTTCTTTAATTAACAATAACTGATCAATGTGTAATAATTAATATATGCATGTACTGTAAGATCTCACTACGTAGCACAACCTTGCTGACAAACAAGAAACAGAAAAAATAAAAAAAACATATCGAACTTGAGAGAATGGTCATATAATATAATGATAGAATCAACTAAATCTGTACGCCATTTAAAATCAAAACAAACAAAAACTTGTTCAATCTTTTTAGTGGGTTGGTTTCATAACTAGCTTATATATTATGATTCCGACTATTCACAACTTTTGCGACTACGGGTCACGTGATATGCAGTAGCAGCAAAAAAGCGAAACCAACAAATTTAGTATAATTCGCAACTGATTTATTTCATTAAGTTAAGCAGTGAAAATTTATGAAGAATGTACAGTATTGGAAATTATATTCTAAATAAGCACATATGCTCTATCACAAATCCAAAAATATTATAGAATATTCCGAATAAAGTCCAATACTCCTGAATATGCTGATATCTTGATATGTCGCATCAATATAAACCAGAATGTTTCTGAAATGAATTCACAATAATCCCAAAGTAATGTCTTAGTCGGGAAAGGAAAACTTTGTAATTTCAATTAATATTTTATATTGATCATTCCTCTCAAATTATACCTGAACACAACACTATATGCTTCCACTGATTGAAGTTAAAATAGCAATTAAGACTTGACTTACGAAGGCTCTGTAATATACAAATTGTCACCTGACCTACCACACAACATAATTTCTGGAAGAAACAAATTTCCTATGGAATTTTCCACTAAACTGCAAACACGTATAGGTCTTGAAATTTTACTTTTACAAACGTTCTGTTCACAATTTATAAACGTGACAAACATCAAGAAAGTTAACATGACAATAACCACGAAGGCCATATATATATATATATATATATATATATATATATTATATATATATATATATATATATATATATATATATATATATATATATATATATATATATATATATATATAATGTACGCTGTACCAGTAAAATACCACGGGATGTATATATTTTTCACAAAAAGGAAAGTAGGCTTGTCGAGTTTCCTTTTAATGAAAAATGTATACAACGAGTGGTATGTATTCCGTTACGATGAAACATATTCTTGTAGGGTATTTGGTGCAAATGGTTTCATCCAGCCCAAATTCTTTTTCTCTCTCACTCTAGATTTCTGCGTATTCTGTCCCTTATGTATGAGATGGGTTTGGGGTGGGGGAGGCAGAAAGCAGAAAGGATTGCGATGAAATTGTGCACCATATTAAATTCAGCTATAAAACGGGGATTATTAATACTTTTTATCGTTATTTTCATAGGTCACTAATGATCAATGAGTGGAATTCGTCATTGATCTATAAGACTAGAATCGACAGCACACAGCTCCAAGAGTTTATATATATATGCGTATCATTGCACCATGCGCGGATCACAATTTGATATACCAATTGTACTTGTATATCAAATTACTTTATAGCAACTCTTTAAAAGCCATGTTATATTTAATATATGTGGTATATATATATATATATATATATATATATATATATATATATATATATATATATATATATATATATATATATATATA
>JAECUM010016273.1:0-21299 GCA_016617855.1 Megalonaias nervosa
TTTTAAAGAAATAAATACATATATATGAACAATGAAAACATTAATATTATTTCTGCTATTAAAAAATTAAAACATGACGGAATAAAAATGTCCGATAATCTTGATCCTCAAAAAATTCTCTCTGACTTTGAATTATTGCAGCAAAGAAAATTCGAGAACAAATTCACATTACCTTCCAATTACAGATTCATGAAATCAATTTATCAATCTATGTTAGAATCTTTAGCAATGGTGAACGACACACAAGTGAAGCTATTTGCACCTCTTGCACGCTCAATCGAAAAAATAAGGACTGCGTTGTCTCACGAGTAC
This sequence comes from Megalonaias nervosa, assembly GCA_016617855.1. Taxonomy (NCBI): domain Eukaryota; kingdom Metazoa; phylum Mollusca; class Bivalvia; order Unionida; family Unionidae; genus Megalonaias; species Megalonaias nervosa. The sequence goes on from JAECUM010016273.1 coordinate 313, forward strand.
GAAAGAAAAAAAATGATAGACAATCGCGTAATGCAATTGAGAAAGATTATATTATCTGATTCTGTCGAAAATGAAAGTGAGAGCAGTGACAGTGAAGATGGACCTATAACTGTGGTAATGGCTAAACAAAAGCCTTGGCAAAATTGACAGAGTCGAACTATCTGTTTTTGTTAAGAAATAGTTATATGACATATTCAAATATTATCCGCTGATTATATTTTATTGAAAATGCAGATTTGTATGTTTTATTTGCAACAAATTGTACTGATTGTGGATGTGTGCCAAAATGTTTTGCAGCTGCGTTTATTGATGGGAAGGTCATTTCTTGGTCTGTTTCTGTATTTATGGATTTAATAGCTCTCTTTACGAATACTTTACACCTTCCAGTATTTCCACGTCTAGAATTCTGACTCTGTGTTATAACTTGCAGATTAGATAACCGATTATTCTGGGGATCTCCATCAATATGATCAACTACAAGTCCATTTTCAACTACTCCACGAAAACATTCGAATATGAATTTATGTGATAAATAATTTTTATTTCCATTAGTATTAAATCTAAAATAACCAAGTTTACCAACATTACCGACTGGTTTTTTCAATCTGCAGTTCCTGATAGTGCCATCACGAGACGCTTCGTAGTTTTTGATGATCGGATGTGCTACAAATTCGTTTTGCTCCATTTATATAATAATATTATTTGTCTAAATCATTATTCTGAAATCTGGTCACATAATCCTCTACGCTTTTTATAGGAGATTTACCTGACAAGGTATTTTTTTTTGTCATAATATCGTTTTATATCCCTGTATTTTTTTCCGCCACATTTTAGACATAACTGTGTTTTTCCTCTGACTCCAACACCGCATTGCACACATGGTTTTGGTCCTGTACTTCCATGTTTGATACTTTGCATATGGTAGCTACAGAATTCGTTTACGCATGCTCTGTTACAAGGAGAAGTATGTCCGATTTTAAGCCAGTGGCAGTAATTCTTTGTTTCAATCATTATATACTAAAATTTTAATTTAAATATTTGTTTTAATTATAATAATGGAGGAATTATCCGTTATTGAACCTTCCCCTGCCAGATTTGATCTTGACAGACCACCAGAATATAAATTTAGTGTTTCGATGCAAGATCTAGCTTTAACAAATGAGGATATAGCTAAACGTATCCGTGAAGCCAAAAAGGAATTTCGTAATGATGGCGCTGCTCATGTATGGTCAACTTTCAGGATAGGACATATCGTTAATATGATGAACGACAAACGAGGAAAGGTAATTATTAATCACCTTGATAATCAAAAATATTTTATTTTAATAAAATTTATTGTAGAGACAGACGACGATATCTGGATTATTCGTGATAAGCGTGATCCAGTCCGTGTGCAGTCGGGAAGCAATATTGTTCTCTTAACTAACAGATCCAAACCTGGAATACTTACTGGCATTGATAAACCTTACTATGTACAAGGTTATCCAGTGACTGCAGTTGTCTACGCAATATATTCGCTAAATGATAAACCTAATGTTGCGGATCTCAAGCCGATGAAAATATCAAGAATAAACTGTGTAGCTGAACGAGTTACAGAACATTTTACAAATGCGATACGTGGTAATGGCTTAACAGATTTAAGACGTAAAAAAATAGATACATGGGCAGAAACGGTTAAAGATACCGGAGCGTCTATCAAAGATGTCGCTGAGCTAGAAAAGAAATTAAAATTCCCAATAACAGTAAAGACGTTAACAGGAGAGATTTTATATAAATCGAAATATGAATCAAGAGGAGCTCCAATAACAATAATTGATCATAACGCGCATGCATGGACTACGGCAGTAACTATATTTCCACGAGATAGAGCGGTTAAATTTTATGATGGTGATATATTTGATTTTATCAGAAATATTAGTAAAAGTGACCCTGTATCTGTTTGGTTGTTTCAAAGTTCAGAATACGATTACGATCAATTTGTACGGCCTAACGGTGATATTTACCGTACAGAATCTCTTCATGAAGAAATGGAACATCTTGCATTGAAATATACTTCTGATGATGTCATAGTTGGGCAATTACTGAATAACTGTTTTACCGTACCATCGGTTGCTGCCCATTTCGCTCAGGAGAAAAATTCATGGAAAACAACACGATCAGAATTCCTTGAGGATGTCAAAAAAAGTTGCATAGAATATGGACACGGTGGATTATGGAATACCAAATACGATTATAGTGATGTTATCTCAGTTGATATGGCTGCATGTTATCCTGGGAGTTTCCTTGGATATGGAGAATGTTCTAAATACTTTAAGAAACTCGGACATCCTACACATGAGATGACCAGGGTTGCAATAAACGGACCCCTTCCCATGGAAGGACCAGATTTTGACTTAACAGGATTTGCTTATGTAGAATCATTCGAGTTTAGAGAAGGTCTCCATGCGATTACTTATGTTTGGTTTGGAAGACATTTTTCAGAAAAATGTTGGGTTCCGATAGTACTATTGCGGTATATGCTTGATGCTGGATTTTTAATATCGTTGAGGGTAACTGAAGCAATTATATCGTATAGTTCACAGAAGCAAGTTTGGTTACCAGAACTGGATAGATTTAGTGTCGATGATGCCAGGAAAGAATTCCCTGATATTGACGAAGATCATGTCATTAAAATAAGTAAATGCAGGAACGAGTACGATGAAAAATTTGCAAAAGATCTTGGTAGAAAGATAATCGGTAAGTTTACTCAAGGCGGTTCATACAATTATAAACGAGTGTGTACAAGATTGATTATGGACGACGCTGAACTAGATTTTATAATCGCTGATACAACGGAGAAAAACACATTTATAAGTCGATGTAATGCTTATTTATCAGATAGAACAAAACTAGGTACCATTGTGAGCTACCTTGATGGCGACTCACCACAATTTACTCATTTAAGATCTTCGATGTTAGCTTATGTTTCGATAAACCTACTATCGATGATAAATAGATTTCCTCGTCACGCTGTCAGAGTCGCTACGGATTCATTTTATATACATAAAAAATATAAGGATTTATTAAAACCGCTACTGGGTGATGGTGAATAGGGGACATGGAGGATAAAACAAGAAAATATACTTAGTTATTCTGAATCTGCCGATGTTGAAATTAAGGAAATATATTACAGAAATAATAATCAAGCATCAAAATCATCTGCACCATCTGTGTACGATCCTGGGGCTAGACATAAGACTGTTTATCTTAATGGGTGTGAAGAGTCAGGTAAAACAACTCGTGCGATTAAGTTATTTATGAATAATAGTTCAGATATAATTGTTTTGACACCTACACATAAACTTGCTAGAGAAATAAAAGAACGAGGAGTAAAATCATGTACATATCATAGTTTCTTTAGATGGTGCGGAGACACGTGGACTCCTGAGCGAATGGGTGAAAAATATATACCTAAGTATATTATATGGGACGAGATATGCACGGTGTCGTTAGAAACACTAAAGACATTTCTTGAATGGTTATTGACAAAGAATACTGCTGTGATTATATGTGGCGATCATGGTCAACCACCACCCTTTGTTGGACAATCTCCACATGAATGGCTAAAGAATAATGTAGATTATTATGGAGAAATACATGATGACCATAGAGCTACTGATGAGCCGCTGAAAGAACTTAAAAGATTAATCAGACTACAGCCAGATAAAATACAATGTGAGATTATGCGTAAAGTAATTCCAGAGACAACTATGAATGATTTTTTGAATTCATGGAGACCTGCTGATTTGATAGTCGCAAATAGAAAGATAGTTCGTGATGAACTGCAAAAGAAATTATTTACGTTACATAAAGAAAAGTTTCCAACGTTACCTGTACCTTTGTGTTATCGCCCATCAGATACTCGACGACAGAATATTGAAGTTGAAATACCAGGTGGAGACACTGAAAATGTCCGAGTACAAAATCTTGTACTGAATGACATTGTTTTGGTTGCCATTGATGTTGTTGAGAGCGCATTAAACATGGAAAAATCACCGTGGATGTTAGGGTACGCTATAACGATTCATTCGTCACAGGGATTAACTATCTCTGATACAAATATCTGATTGTAGATGATCGTATCGAATGGTCAAACTTAGTCTATCTTGCAGTATCTCGTGTTAGAAGAATAACTCAACTACATAGGGTTATTATAGATTACGTGATAACTGAGGAAATTACTAATGACGCTGCTGTAATAAAGAAAAAATTAGCGGGTTATAAACAATGTGACAAAAAAATAAGCGTGACTTTGATATTGATACTGAATTTATTATAACACTAAAGCAACTACAGAATAATCATTGTGCAAGCTGTAACTGTAATATGTTATGGCAATATTCGAATAATAATCCAAGACAATTTACCGTAGACAGAATTAATAGTGATCTTGGTCATACACGTGAAAATGTGACGCTGACCTGTCTTGAATGTAATCGACGCCGGGGCGCTGGACGCCCTGGTGCTAATTTACATAAGTGAACGTGGTGGTAATTGTGTATCTGCAGGAATTACTTGTAATTGTTCACGTTCAAATCCACGCTGATGGGCAGTAGAATCTAGTCTGTATATGGCAGGTCTTCCAGTGGATCTAACCACGCTAGAAATTGTATGTGTAGTCACGCTCCAGATAGGGTCAGTAGCTCTTTTTTTCCCACCCTCAAGCTCCCCTGGTTCGTATAAATATCTCACAGTTACATTACCTAATACTGGTTGTTCACGGCATTGTACGTTATCGCTACGGGGTATATATTTTTTTGTTATTGCATTAGAAGGTTTCATGGAAGTTGCACGAGTAATTTCATTATTTAATGCAGATATCACACTTGGTAACCTTGCAACCCATTCACGAGATCGCTCTCCCGACTTAAAATCAGTAGATATTTCCTTTGCGTATTGACATCCGAATAACCGCTCAGCAAGTGTTCGATTAAATCGTTCAACAATTGCTTGATCACGATGAATTTCGGTATGTCCTCGTCTGATTTTAACGTTATGTCGCTTCATCAAAGATAATACTGCACCAAGAAATTCTTTGCCAGGATCAGCTTGTAATAACTGTGGCCATCGTAGACCACCACGTTGATAAATTCGCTCAAACGCAGATGCAACTTCAGATGCTGTCTTTGTTGATAATGGTTCCGCTTCTTTATATCTACTTGCAACGTCAGCAACAGTCAATGCATATTTGTACGTGCGTGATTTTCGTCCACGTGTTTTAACAGTATCATGTGGTAAAAACAAAATATCTGCTTGATGAACTTCATTGGGGATGCTGACATCAAAATGTGCGTAATGAATTTTTTTAGGTGGTGGTAGATAGATTTAACATATTGCCTATCGTGCTAACCACGCTGCAGCAACATTACGTGAAACTTTTGCTGCTTCAGCAAGTTTACTGATTGCTGCTTTACCTCTCCAATATCCTCTCGGGGAATAATAAATGGATTCCATTATAATAGTTATATAATACCAGCCCCGAGCATTATTTTACTTTTCATGGCAGATTTTACTAGAAAACTAGCGAGTTTTTCTCTGAGAGATTTATTAGGTATAGCATTTAGCGCATGAATCAATTTCACATCTGCGAGATGCCGCTTCTGCAAATCTTTCCTTTTATAAGCAACATCATGAACATGACATGCTGGATCAATTTTATTTACTGGATACTCTCCGGGTCTTGGTTGATCTTGATCATCAAGTCGGATATCAAGTCGAGTTCCAGGACCACAGTAATTATATCCAGGAAGGTGTTTCTCACCGGGGTATTTGGCCCACGGAGCTCCTGGTAATTTCCCTAATGATGCGGCTATATCACTACCACGCTTTATTTGCGACGCAGAAATAGATTTATATTTTTTTGTACCACATTTTGCACATTTACCCGTAATTGCACGTCTTTTATTTTTTGTTGTTATCGTTGTCAATCCAACGGTATGGGTAGGTACTCTGCATCAAACACAATATAAACTCATATTATTTATTATATGGATATAATTGACTTTTCAGCGACACGAAAACAAGAACCAGTAAAGCACCATCCAGCGCTTCCGAATTCCATTAGAATGATTATAATAGGTCCATCTGGATCTGGTAAAACGCAATTATTGCTTAATCTGATAATGCAGTGGATGAAGTGGGATAAATTATATTTAGTGGCACCATCTGTAGATGATCAAAGATGATACGAAGTACTTAAAGATTTTAACGAGAATGCAAAATTATTGAATCAAGATGGCAACGATATTGTTGATTTTATCACCGATATTGATGAAGCCCCATCCGTAGATGACTTAGATGGATTCATTAATAACCTTGTAGTATACGATGATGTGATGCTGGACAAACAATCTAATCCAGCTAGAATATTTTCTCGAGGTAGACATAAAAACACGGACTTGATTTATGTTACTCAGAGATACACACAGATACCTAAGGTGATCAGAGACAACTGTAACATTTTGGTTGTGTTTAGTGGCGTAGATAAATATACTTTACAAAATATTTATTATACTTGGTGTTCAGGAGATATGGACATGATTAAATTTAAAAATTTCTTTTCAAAATCACAAGCTGTTCCATTCGGATTTATAACAATAAATCTACATGACCCAAGATCAAGGTACCGTATAGGTCTGGATAAAATCTTTGGTTAATTTATAGCAGCAGAGAGGGTGAACGACAACAATTGAGTGACCCGGCGAGTAAACGAGTCGCATAACAATTTGAAAAATAGTCAAAAATAATCTTGCCCAATTAGAGAAGTTTTTGGTTTAAACGTTATTGACGGTATTTTTCAGCTTCGTAGGAACCCTTAGTTTTTATAAATAAGGTCTCTACAAAGTTGTAGGGTTCACCCTCTCTGCACACAAAAAATAAAAAAAACCCCGCTTTTAAAAAATGGTCCAAATTATTTGGTTGGTTAGAGGTTTCAATTTGACGTTATTGACCTTGTATCTCAGCCTTTTGAGCATACCCCCTTCAGGCAAATTTTTCCTATCTTCGTAGGAACCTTTATTTTTATAAAATAAGGTCTCTACAACTTTTGTAGGGTTCACCGTCTCTGCTGCTAAAGGTGAGTTTTGTCGTGCTCGTGTTACATTTCTAGTACATATTGCGGTACATGGACACATTAAACCTATACATGCTTATCTCAAACCATTTCTGAGTCCCCTGTGCCTATCAGTAAAGAGGAACTGATGCGATTTTGGGGTATGGCTGGATATTACCGGAAATTGTGTTCCAATTTGTCATTAATTGTTGAATCCCAGGAAATTTTTTCAGCAGAAAACTAAGTTTCATTGGTCTGAAAGTGTCAGGAGACTTTTGATAAGTTAAAGGTCATACTTAAGAGTGCACCATTTCTTTCAGCTCCAAATTTCAGTAAATCATATCAAATACCTATGTCATTCGTAAGAGTTCTTCTTATGTAATTGTTATCAAAAGTATATTTGACTAATAGTAAAAGAAAGCATTATTACATAAATCTTTCTTTTCTTTATGCGGGGATGTATTATGCATATTTAGTTTGCATTATTTCTTTGTTAGTTTTTTATTTATTTTATTTCATTATATTCGTTGTAATGTAACATTGTATGTTGGATTTAACCTTCTCTAAAATCAAGTTAATTTTCTACTTGACATGAATTATTTATTAAACTAAAATTTTATCTTTTAAACATATGGAACCTTCTTGATTGAAATGTTCCATAGTCGCTAGCATTTATTAGAAAATTTACATTGTGACCTTAGGTCAAGTAGAAGACTATACAATCGTGTTACTGGAAAAAAATATTTATTCGTGCAGAATCAGTTCTATTATTTTTGTGTCCAAAAAATTCATTTGGGCTGGAATTTATACAAATTATGTGTTCCCTGGAAATGCGGAGAGCTCTTAAAAAATAACATTCTTGGAAATAGAGATCTGAATTTAGAGTGAAATTTCAAACAAGGATTTATTTCTTGGATTTGTGATCCAACAAATCATTATTAGCACATTACAATTTTACGGACCACCACAGGCACAACACCTTCAGCAATTGATTTAATTTTGGCATCCACTAATGTTTATTCAGAACTTAATCACTCGGACTTGTGTCTGTAATTCTGGGATTATTTGGGATTTAATTTCCAATGCCGTAAGTTGTGTTTACATTTTCACCTTGTATTCTAGGGAAATAAATTATTGTTGAATTTGGAAAGCTTGTTGCTTCTAATGCTTTTTAATTACTTATTTTAATATATTAGAAACTAATAAACAGTCAGCTGTGGAAGTTCTAACATTACAAGTATGTCAGCTTTTTCCAGTGGATTAGTATCTTTACACCATGTGTTCTCTTGAGTTGGATTACTTGAATCAAAGTTAAAATGCTTATTTTTTTTTAAACCCCAGATAAGTCTCCAGCATGCCAGGTGACAGATTAAAAGGCTTAGAGGTTGTTTCAGTGCAAAGCATGTCTGAAAGAAATGTGCTTCGCTCGGTCATGTAACTGACAGCTACTTTACTTCGCCATATTGGGACCCAAATGGCCAAGTGGTCTAAAGTGGTCTAAGGCGATCGCCATTACCGATCAATGTCACCTCACCTCTGTCCGCCTGGGTTCTAGTCTCAGGTTCGAACAGTCTCGATATGTGTGAAAGCTTGCCAGTAGCTACATGTGGGCCAGTGGTTCTTTCCATAGTTTCCTTGGTTTTCCATGGTTCTTCCTGCTAAGTTATACTGGTTGCCATATGGTGCCAAGCATGTGCTGAAAAATGGCATTAAACCAAAGAAAAAACAACAACAAGAATAGATTGGCCTTCATTTTCGTGTTCAACCAACCTAACCTACTATGTTAACTCAGTTATTAAGGAAAAATATTATTTGAATGTGATTCAAACCTTCAATGTCTTGATAAAACTTATGGCACGGTAAATGATTAGGAAACCGAGAAAACTTAACAAGTTGATAAAAAAACTCATTATTGAAGTTAACAGGGTAGTGGAAATCCTTCCGAAATAATGTTCCATGTTGTTGTTGTAGGGTTTAACGCCATTTTTCAGCACAAGATAGGCTATACTTGGCGGCCAGTATAATTGGTGGAGGAAGAACCCTGGAAAACCCCGGGAAGAACCACCGACTCACGAGAAGCTACTGGCAGGCTTTCTCCCTTACCAACGTTAGCCGAGCCTGAGACTCGAACTCACGCAGACAGAGGTGAGATGGCAGTGATCCGTAATGGTGAGCGCTTTAGACCACTCGGCCACTAAGGGCCCCTAATAATAATAATAATGTTCCATGGCATATTATATATATATATATATATATATATATATATATATATATATATATATATATATATATATATATATATATATATATATATATATATATATATATACTGCTATATATATATATATATATATATATATATATATATACATGGTAGGGTGTAATGGTAAGAGTGCATAGCCCTGTAATAACTATTCCATTTCTTTCAAATATTGATAGCACTTCTACCTGTAATAATTTGAGTAGTTTTTCACATTAACCATAATCAATTTCGCCGACTCTAGAATAAAGAGGAGTTATGTACATTTCCTCTTTAGAGATGATAGGCACGCCAGAATTACTAAATTGATCTATTAATTAATCTCTATTTTCCACAGAATTGTACGGCACGCGGAAAATATGATTCAATATATCTTTGTACAGGAGTCTGAACTGCAATACTGACAGAAAACATATAACAATGTGTCTGCAACTCATTATTGATCATTCTGTACAGCGGACCGATAGAAAGCAACAGCTGCACTGATAAGGGAAAGTTACACTCATATGCATTGTAAAACTTCCAATGACAGTAGCGTATTTGTTTACCACCCGAGCGTTTTTACACTCATTCTAGTAGTCCAGTGTTCAATGGGTATCGAACATGTTTACTTGTGCGCTGTACATATACTCGTTCTTGTAAGTTGTATTTGAGTCGTACCCGCGTAGCACTAGTACCTGTCATTATTTATATTCTTGTCGTTTGATTTGTTCTTATATTTGTTTGTGCATCTGTACTTGTCACGTGGACGGTTATCTCAGAGACTCGAATACAGTAGCATTATAGTAGGGGATTTATTGGTTACTAATATAGGTCAAAGTCTTGATGACAATTCCATTGCATGGTCGCCTGGAAGTAACTTGGTTTAACTGGTTTAGCATGAGTGCATGTGTTATGTGAGAAAAATGTCATGGGGGCTAGAGGCCATTGGCTAGATCAGTACCAGAATTACAAACCCCTATTACCATAGTACTCCACTGGTATAACAAAAATGTGATACAAAGCTGAACACACACACACACACACACACACACACACACACACACACACACACACACACACTTGCACAAACGGCTTGTTACCAGCAGCAACTGTTGGCATTTATATCTTGTAGGAAGATGCGAGTACCATGAATCGTCGACTGATATGCTACGCTGGAAACTGATGCAAAGGATATTAACATTTTCTTTACAGGTTGCATCAATATCATAAAATATCACACAAGCTTAAGAACCTGAAAGATAACAGACTTTCTATCTTCAACAATCCATTTTGGGCTGCGGCTTTGAGATTTGTTCCTCACCGATCAGACGATAACAGTAGTATGCAAAGAAAAAGAAGCCAAACTGTTGCTTTGTATATTCCCTATAGCATCCATTGCCGCATGTCTGTGATTAGTTCATATCATTTAAGAGATAACGATAACGGTGATGTGATTTATGATATATTAACCAACTGACGAGGAAGAAGCATATCGAATGGAAGCAACATATCCAATGGAAGCAGCATAACCAATGGCAGCAACGTATCCAATGGAAGCATCATAACCATTGGAAGCAGCATATCCAATGGAAGCAGCATATCCAAAAGAACTGAATATAGCGGAACATATACCAAGACTCGTCGCAATGGATTGAATCGAGGACTGTGTCAATTAAATGTAAACCACAACACATTCACTACAATCACCGTGTCAATTAGCTGGTAACCACAACATGGAGTCAAACAGATCTAAACCACAACGCATCCACTACAAGTACTGTGTCAATTAGCTGATAACTATAACATTGTGTGAAAAAAATCTAAAACACAATGCATCCACTACAATACAAGCATTGTGTCAATTAGCTGATAACTATAACATTGTGTCAAATAGATCTAAACAACAAAGCATCCACTACAAGCATTGTGTCTATGAGCAGATAACCATAACGCATCTAGTAAAAGAAGTACTCATTTTCTTCTTAATGTTGGTAGAAATTACTATGAAATGATGTTCATCTTGGTTGTCAGAATAAAGACGTTTCTTCCAGTTTAGTAGCTATATTTGCTGCATCTGGATGTTTATCCTCTCCATACCATATCATTGGACAATGAAATTACCTGTGACGACTGCTGTTATTGGATTTCATACTACATCATTGGAAAAGTTAAGTGTGATGACAGTTGTTACTGGATTTTGTAATATAACACTGGACAATAAAATCACCTGCAATGACTGCTATTGTTGGACTTCATACTATATCATTGGAGAAGGAAATCACCTGCGATGACTGCTATTATTAGATTTCATACTATATCATTGGAAAATGAAATCACCTGTGATGATTGCTGCTATTGGATTTTATCCTATAACACTGGGCAGTGAAATCACCTGTGATGCATCTGGATTTCATACCATTTCATTGGGCAATGAAATCACCTGTGATGACTGCTATTATTGGATTTCATATCATATCATTGGGCAATGAAATAACCTGTGATGACTGCTATTTTTGGATTTCATAATATATCATAGGACAATCAAATCATCAGTGATGGCTGCTGTTATTGGATTTCATACTATACCACTAGACAATGATTCAATGAAATCACCTGTGATGACTGCTATTATTGGATTTCGTACTATGCCACTGGACAATGAAATCACGTATGATGACTGCTATTACTGGATTTCATTATTAGAATGGTGTGAATGAATATCATCTTATTTGGTCCCTCGAATTCATAAAAGTGTATATATCTTGTACAAAATTATGACAACAGTATAAAACCTAAATTTTATATTAGATGTCATTCGTCAGACAGACTCGTGTATCAAGAGTCAATGACAGAAAACATTGCTTAGGTTGGCAATGAGTTACTGTCGAAGACCCATGCGTAGACAACTAGGGTTAAGTCCATCAGCATGGTGTGGACAATGCTACCATATATTTCAGTTGGCTGTTTAGAATGCGGAGCTATATAGCAGAGTGCAGTATGGTGTACAAATGCTTTTCGGCAGGTTTCTCATGCGCTTACCCCTTCATTGTGCAATAGTGGTGCCATTGCTGATGGTAATTGTACCCGTAGCTAGAATACCAATATGTTGACGTGTAGGAAAAGGGATAGTGTGGCAGCACCCTTTCAGGAATCATTAAAATTAGTTTTACGTAAAATTTGAGCTGCTAAATCGACTGATAATTAATTATTGCTGCTAATAATTCATATTTACAGAGAAAATAAATCACACTTTTTTTCTTTTGTATTACACTAAAGATGCTAAAGTGATACTTACAACACCAACCCCAATCCATACCATACCTTACCTTAAAAGGTCAATAAATATTCCTGCTAATTATACAACGCAACCAATGGTACCAGAATATGAATGATCACGATTCAAAACAAATTAGTGGACATTGTAAACTACTCGTAATGAAAACATGCTGCATATTTTAGTTTACTTTAGATATGTCTGTTTAACCTCCAGCCATTTACTTACTTTAAAGAGCTGCTGATTCGAATTTTATAGGACATGGTAACTAGTTGTTTTTGTGATGTTATGACGTTCTTCACCAGGTATATTACAGAGTTTTTAGTGGTTTGTAAACCAGGGGAAGTAATTCCATGAATGATTGTGCAGGGAACTACTTTTCTTCACTCCCCATTCTAGTAAATATTACCATTAGCTTAAATTAGGGGTAGATCAGTTGTATTTATTTCTGCTGTGACGGGAAGACAACCAACATTGAGAGAGGGAGAGCTGGACGGAGGGAAGAAAAATGGAAGTAGTGTTGTTCTTTCTGTAATTAAACACAATTAAACTGTGAAATGTGTACTTGTATAAACTAGGTTTATGTTTTACGCATGACTCATAAACTATGAATAAAACGGACTTTACTCTCATGGCCCATTGAAAACTCACCAAACCCACCAGCAAAGACGTCTTAAAACGTGCTTAGCTAAGGACGTTATATAGCGGGAATAGATGAGGCCACCAGCAAAAGCATATCATAACGGACTTTGCTAAGGACATCATATAGCGGGCTAAGCTAAGACCACCAGCAAAACATATAGCGGGTTTAGCTAAGGACATCATATGGTGGGCTTAGCTGATGCCACCAAAAAATCCATATAATTGCGGGCTTAGCCCAGTCAAAATAGAAATATTATTGTGAGTTTTCATCCCAGCAATCTCTTTTGTGAAAAATACTGTAATCTCGGTCGGTTTATCTGCATTAAATATGATCACTATTTTTGTGACCATACAATTTATTATTTTTAGTTTTCTACCCCCTAATTTAGCTCTCTCTCTCTCTCTCTCTCTCTCTCTCTCTCTCTCTCTCTCTCTCTCTCTCTCTCTGTAAATGCAACACATATCATATAACTAGTTGTATTCGTTTCGTCATTTTAAAGAAAAACGACAAGAAATAGGGAGCTTTTGAAACTACAATTTTGTTCAAAGGCAATATTTAAGACAAATTAATATTTTAATTCGCACTACACATATTAGTGGTTACATACATATACGCAGAAAAGGTTTGCCAAATTGCACTGATCATTACGGGCAACCAAAATCTCCCACTTACGCTAGAAAACCAAACAGCTCCATTGATAAGCACGCTAAATGAGTTTTCCTTCTTTATGCAAATATGTCGTCATATTGGTTTTCTCTTCTTTATGCCAATATGCCGTTATGTAGTGTTTTCTTTCCTTGTGAGAACATGTCATGATATAGGGCTTTCCTTCTTTATGCCAATATGCCGCTATTTAGGGTTTTCTTTCTTTGTGACATTATGCCGTTGTATAATGTTGCCTTTCGTTGTGACAATATGCCGTTATATAGGGTTTCAAATTAAAATTTGCATTCGTGACAGTAGATATGGTAATTATGAAGTGCTGAAAACAGTACATGTTACTGTTGTAGACAAAGACCACATTAAAGCAACCACTTAAAGGAACCTAACAAATGCTTAATAATTATATATTTTAATTTATAAACTCAATACTTTCCTCCTTGGAAATGGGGTGGTGGTGGAAGCCAAAGATATGACCAGTTTCACTAATTAATGTTCAGTTCGCTGTTATTGGAATATAAATGCATACGGCCACCTGTTTAGACTGAAAGGAGGAAGATCTGGTCTTGGATATATTATTATATCCTTCTTATCATCTGCAGTAGCAAGAACATCGTTTCCATATAATTCAAAGACAAAATAGGTAAATATTTATAAACAATAAACAAAGACAATATATATGTTGTCATGTATGTATAAGGTGAGACGACACTTCAACACATTGCTGGTTTTTTAGCGCCGAGTAAGAGTAGTCATATTCGTTACGGCATAGCAAAGAAAGTTAAGAGGAAAAGGCAAAAAGTATTTAACTTCAAAGTCATTTTTATATAATCTCACCTCTTTAAAGAGACATGTTCCTTCACAGAGTGATCAATACTCCAGAAAGAATTCCTGTAAATAAGGGTTGCCTCCATTAGTTGCCTCTTACAATATGAAAGAGGGCGCCTTGATATGTTCTGCATCCCAAATCCAGCACGGAAAAGATGGAAGAAAGAAAAGAAGTATCAAAGTATTGGCCACGTGATGCTGCTATTTATTACGTATGTGGGTTACTTCAGTTTCCTAACATAGGCTTATTCATTCAAATCGGCTATCCTCGTCTCTAGTTGCAAATGCACATATGTCGTGTACCAACTTGATATGATTCGATGTCATGAAAATGTATGATTACTATTGTTACAATCTATGGTCTTAATATAAGTAATAAAAAGTGTGATAAGCAACAATCTTTGTAGAAATTCAACAAATAATGTATTTCCCTAGAAAACAAAGCGAAAACTGTAAAACAAACTTACGATATTGCGAAATAAATCACAAAGGAACCTATAATTTCCAACACAAGTCCAATTGATTAAAGTTCTGAATAAGCTTTAGTGGTATTCCAAAATAAATCCAATGCTGGAAGTGTTGATGTGCCTGTGATGGCATGTGTCTTAGTGATAGGCCAGCAGTCTTTTGTTACATCACAATTATACAGCACATGAATATATACTTACTTGAATTTCACTATAAATCCAAGCATCTATTTCCACGAATGTTATTTCTAAACACTTTGTATTTTCAGAAAAGAAAACCTTGCATTAAGTAGTTTGAATAAATAAATTCCAGCCCAATTTAAATACTGGACACATCAATAATACAACTAATTGTGCTCAGATCTTACAGCACAATTGAATAGGTTCTAGATAAACAAGATTATATTGTCCTCCACTAGACCTCAGGTCACAATAAGCATTGTCTTAACACATAATTATCTAATGGAAAATTCATTTTGGAAGGTTCCAAATGTATACAAGACAAACTGTTAGTTATAATTAGCATGTCCGTTACTAAAATTATAAAAAGGTGGTAAACAACTTGTGGACCCGACATTTCATGGGGACTTTCCAATAGTGTGGACTCAGACTAAGATAAACTTGTTTACAAAACCAAAATCAACGATACGGGATAGGTAGAAAATAACCTTGATTCTGGACAATGTCATGAATAAAATACAATTATTCATAGCAGCTAATAAATAGCAAACCTCATAAACAATGCAACTTAAAATATTTAACACTATGAATCGTAAACAGATTAGTCCAGGGAAGTAGGTAATGAGTAAAGCAAAGCCTATATTGTCAGATTGAAGTTGTCTTGCCATCCGAGAGCGTGTTAGAATTTTCAACTATCTGACGCATGCGTAGAATGTAGTTATGCTCTGAACAGTTATTGCACTAACAGTTCACAATATCACAACTGTCAGCTGCATCATTGCTGTAAAAAAAGTATCATATTCAAGGCGATATTGTTACAAATTGTTACCACAACTGAAACGTCTACCAATAATTTAGAAAAAGGTACAAGACCGAGACTATCCATAACGGAGGTATTTAACTTTGCCGGTGATGGGCGCTGCTAGTGCATTATTAACTGCGAATGGAAATAACATGATAAGGGATTTTAGAAAATACAAAAATGTTTCCTTTTGTCATAACTTGTCTTAGGAGACAATATTTGTACCTCTTGCATATAATTTCTGCAATAACATTGTCGTTTAACCGTACAGAATGTCAATAAGTATTTAATTGCGTGTAGGCATTGTAATTTGAATTTATTGAAGCATATTGTATTATGAATTTATTGAAACATCATTTATTTTACCCCATAAAGCTTTACGCAGGATGGATTGTCATACTTGAATTTGAACTTTTTATACGTGACTAGCATAACGTAATTATTATCAGCAGTGCTTCCTATAGGAAAATGCCTCTATTTACAATCGTATAACTCTCAATATGCGTGGTGCGTGGAAAGCAGTTGCTATCAAGGGACTGAAATTACATCGTCGTATCTACTATGTTGCAAATAAATGCTACATGTCAAATCGATCTTCCAGGGTCATCCAATTGTATGCCTCCTGGACTTCTCGGAATTCCCAATATGTAATGTAATGTAAACGAACTGTTTATAAGTACAATTGTTTGCCGTGCCCTGAGTGCTGTTTAGAAACAATCTTCCATTGACAGATCTCAGATTGTTGGACTTGTTGCACATAACATTACTCAGTAGTGAAATATAAACGTTGTTGAATGCGTGTCCCTGTTTATAGAATCAACAGTTTGCAAGGCGTTTTTGTTATACATATTCTGAAATATAATATAATATAATATAATATAATATAATATAATATAATCAAAATTAGTTTTAAAATCTCATTTTTTTTCTACTTAAAATTGAAATTTATAGTCATAGTTTGAACGAATGCTCATTGAAGAATCTTATCCAGCTGGTTATGAATCGATGGAATTTTTATTTCTGTTGATTTAACTCAATTTTGCATTTCTGCTTATGATGGACTGGGTTTATTGGTTCAATTCAGTCATTAAGAAGAATGTGATTTCAGATGGAAATGTAGTCGAAATTACAGTACAGTTTCGGGGTGCATCAGGTTTTGCATGACATCTGTTATGTCATTCAAATTTGCATACCTTACTAAGCAAATGCATTTTGAGAAAATTCAAGATGCATGTATGTACGTATATTTATTACCATTCTTATTACCAGCTAAAGAAGACATGCTTATTCCCTGCCACTTGCATTCTCTCTGTTGGAGGGACCCCAGTTATGACCTATATGGCTTGTATCGCTAGCCTAACAGTGTATCAAAACAGTTAAACGGTGAAAATTGCAAAACAGCTGTTGTGTTTCAGTCCTCTGATAGATATGCGATAGCACTTGGCTTCAATTTGCCTTTCTATGCTACTTTTAGAGACCCTAGAGTGAGACCGGTCATAGTCTGAACCATTCTAAGAATATTTCTCCTGGATAAATATTTAAATGATCAGAATGGTATTTTCAATTATTGCGTATCCCACGTTTGTTGTTTGACATTGCGAATATCACTTTCATTCATTTGCTTGTTTGAAAGTTTCGTTTGTGACTCAGTGAACTCGTCCACATCGTTAACATTATCATCTCTGCTTTCCAATGGACGAAACAGCTTGTTTAGTTCATTCACAAACAAATCTAATCAACTAAAAGCTAAATGGAATACGACATGAGTGTACATGGTTTGCTTACACAGTAGTGCCAAGTACACTAAAATTGCTAGGCACACGTGTGATCCATTATGAAACCTTGCAATATGGAACAATACTACACGACTTTGATAATGTGAAGTTAACGGAGAAAAAAGCACATACTAAAATATAATATAATATAATATAATATAATATAATATAATATAATATAATATAATATAATATAGTATAATATAATATATAATAAAACCTTGTTTTCAGAGGATAGTTATGATGTGTTCGCAAAACAATAAAAATATATAATCATGGCAAAGGGAATGATGCTTCCCATGTACACTTTGTAGATAATATGTACTAGTCCCATGGTCAATGACTATAACTTTTATGATTTCCTTATCTTATTTTTAATGTTTTCTTATTGGATTAATGTACATGTTCAACATAAAACACGTCTACAGACTTAAAACAGGAACGCAATAAGTGTGAATAGCTACAAATATCGGAATGAATCTGAATGCTTAACCTTTTCCTTATACACATCGTATATTGCAATGGCAGCTCGCAATATACCCCACGTGACAACATACAATAATCATTTTGCGTCGAAGTGGGCCTATTCATGTAACCTAGAGCAACCAATAGGAATTTACAGAATTTCCTCGAAACATCGAAATACTATCAGTCACTAAGAAATTCCGCCATAGGCACCATTTTAAGTCTTACTATTTATACATAATTGTCAACACAGACGTACTACAGTATATATATATATATATATATATATATATATATATATATATATATATATATATATATATATATATATATATATATATATATATATATATATATTGTTATGTATATTCAATTTAATTGTTTGTCTGTTAGTTTTATAAAAATTGTATTATTCCATTACATACTACTGTAATGTAACATTGTTTACTGGCCTTGACCTTGTCCAGAATTGCGTTCGGTTCTATTTAACATGACTGACATTTTTATTTTTTTTTTATTTCATTGATATAAACAGCTAATAATGGCTTCATTATCCTCTATGAATGCAAGTTCATTGACCAAATTATTATTCAGGTAAAGATGTTGATTTGGGTCAGGGTTTTGTGGATTCCAAAGTGAATTTTATAGTGTATTATGTTTTAAATAAACAAGACTCATTAAATCATGCTAGAAATTTATTTTCCATTAGGTAATTGTTGTTTCTAGAAAATGCTAATTTGTGACCCGAGGAAGAAAATCACAACACATTCTATACTACAAAATATTGAAGATGATCTTTTTCATTACACACACTATACTACAAAATATCGAGGATGATCTTTTTCATTACACACACCATACCACAAAATATCGAAGATGATCTTTTCCATTACACATACTTTACTACAAAATATCGAAGACGATCTTTTTCATTGCACATTCTATACTACAAAATATCGAAGATCACTACACACAATATACTACAAAATATCGAAGATGATCTTTTTCATTACACACACTATACTACAAAATATCGAAGATGATCTTTTTCATTACACACAATATACTACAAAATATCGAAGATGATCTTTTTCATTACACATACTATACTACAAAACACAGATGATGACAATCTCTATTGTACACTCTACCACAAAACACCGATGATGACAATCTCTATTATACAATATACCACAAAACACAGATGATGACAATCTCTATTATACACTATACTAAAAAACACTGAAGACGATGATATCTATTGCATACAATAATCTACAAAACAAATAGTTGTCTGCATTACGCACACTTTACTACAAAACACAGAGAATAATCATCTGTATTACACACAATATACAACAAAACACAGAGGGTAATTATCTGTATTACACACACTGTACAACAAAACACAGAGGGTAGATATCTGTATTACACACACTGTACAACAAAACACAGAGGGCAATTATCTGTATCACACACATTGTACAACAAAACACAGAGGGTAATTATCTGTATTACACACACACTGTACAACAAAACACAGAGGTAATTATCTGTATTACACACACTGTACTTCAAATACAATGGATAATTTGTCTGTGTCAAAAACACTTTACTATAAGACACACAAGACAATAATCTGTATTACACACACTGTCTATAAAACACAAGATGATCATCTGAACATACGATTCAGATTAACTTGCTTCAAATAGAGGTGATCAATCATAATGAAATTCAGGAGTCCTGGAAAGAATACCCTTATTCTTCATAAAAGTTCTCTGATTTCTTATTCCGATCTGAAATGCCAAATCAGAAACATAGGTAAATTTTCGTGGCCATTTCACGACGAAGACTTACTCTAACATTTGCATCCAAATCGCTGTGGTCCGTTTGTGTCTGTCGTCCACGACTGACACAATAATTCCACTTCGTTATAACCACTTTGCCAGGCTTCCATGACCTTGATACGTCCCCATTCTGAATTGGTATTATTATTATTATTATTATTATTATTATTATTATCATTATTATTATTATTATTAGTAGTAGTAGTAGTAGTAGTAGTAATAGTAGAAACAAACAATAGTATATGCTGTGAATAGAATCACTTCTGAGTTCAATTAAAGTCCTTCCTCGAGGATGAAACCATTAACATCCAAATAGTTAAAATGTTTGCGGTAGAATTTGCTGGAACCTACAACATTTTCTTGCATTGTTATGACACTTTAATATACATGTAGGTCAAGAGACAAGATTCCTCCAAATCCTTACTTATAGATGGGATTTTGTCAACAAGGTACGCGAGTTATATCTTTATTTAGGGTGCGTGAAAGGATTCTTGTTATATATATATGGGCTGGTGTGTGCAGGCAAGGCGATGGGTACCATTTACTCGCGGACCTAGGGTTCGAATCTCAGTAGAGTACTAATTAAAATTCTCTAACCTGTATGATAATATTATTTGTATTAAATTATTAATTCTGCCTACTATTATCAAGCATTCTTCTATAGAATCCAGGGATAGCACTTTCTGTTCTGTTTGGTATATATATATATAT
>JAECUM010016275.1:0-15000 GCA_016617855.1 Megalonaias nervosa
AGAGACATAGACAGAGACAGAGAGAGACAGAGACAGAGACAAAGAGAGAGAGACAGAGAGAGAAAGAGAGAGACAGAGACAGAGACTGAGAGAGAGAGACAGAGAGACAATGAGAGACTGAGAGAGACAGAGAGAGAGGTGTGGAGAGAGAGAGAGAAAGAGAGATAGTGAGAGAGATAGATAGATAGATAGGTAGGTAGGTAGGTAGATAGATAGATAGATAGATAGATAGATAGATAGATAGATAGATAGATAGATAGATAGAGAGATAGATAGATGGACGAATATATTCTAAAAAATTCAAACCTATATAACACTGCAGTGGCTGGTTCTCAAGGTTAAACGTGCTTGAAAGAATAGCCGTTGCAGGTCTTTTAAATATCAGGAGCTTTTTTTTTAAAAAAATCTTTAAAACCAGAAGGTCGATAGCCATAACAGAGTGACTTATTTCTTACACGTTAATGGAAAGTCTTCCTTAGTACACCTAAGCAATATTACAACATTTCCCTGCTGGTGCGAATATTTAATATCTCCAGTACAACGACCTGGTCACCAATATCTTTTCCAAAAAAGCAGAAACCTAGTATGAATACGAAGAAGAGGCTGCATGTATAGCTACGTCGACTTTTAGTACCTGCCAAATTGCAATCTACATAAATTGTCGCACATTCCCACCGACGTTGCATCTCTTTACCAGCAACAAGTGACGACAAAGGAATACTAGCACATTTCTTTATTAGAACTAAATGTATTATATATAGCTAATCCTGATATCTAGCAGGTATTTCCATATGTTTTGAAAGTTGATCCAAAGACACATCTTTACCAGGCAATCTTTGATTTGCATAGAGTGTCCCCAAATAATTTGGGATGCCTTACTGATTATAATTTAACAAAGCTCAAAATGGATACAGAGAATGATGTCCTTTATGCCAAAATAAACATCAGAAATAAATTTCACTAAGGCGGTAAATCTCATTATGACGAGTTTGATGGGAAACATGTTATCTTTCGTAATATAGTTACTTTTGGCGCAAATTGAAAGTACGCCGTTGGAATGTTCAAAATGTTCTTCCATTGACGTATGCTAATTACTATTATTATTATTAGCATTAGTATTATCGTAATGGTAGTAGTTTTAACAGAAGTAGTAACAGCAGTATTAGCATCGCTACTACGGTAAATAAATACTAGACGTCATTGCTTAAGTACAGGAATTTCAATAACATACTGAATTTGGTCGACCAAAAATATTTCTTAACGTCATGTAGATTAATAAAAACAATAACATTATAAAATCATTTCGCGGAATGTATTCAAGGGATAGGTTGTCAACATGATTAGGTCCGATGAGAGTCGCGTTATCAAATGTAAAAAATTTTCTGACGGCTTTGGAACACACATCGTTTTTATTTGTAAGAGGATTGCAAAGGTAACATATCATCTTTTAATACACCCCGGCGTGCTGAGTAGAACATATCTACGTGTTTTGAAGATACATTTTCTCTGGCGGAAATTTTAAACTGGATTTGCTGTTGAAATATAAACACTATAATGTAATGTACCTTAATTAATGATTCAAGCAAAAACATACTCATCAGTTACCAACCTATTTCCTTCTTTCAAACAAATAATTGTTTGAAACAATCTCATAGGCTTAGACTGTCGATATCCTTGTTTGTTGTTTTGTGTGGTGGAGTAAGGTGGGGATGTGGTAGAATAAAGAATAATGACATTTTGAAGATTTCAAGGACAAACGTCCGTTCGTCTCGAGAGTGAAATGACTACCAGTAACTATATAAGAGTGCAGTCTGGTTGAGTAAGATACCATTTCAACCTCTTATCAGAAAGAAGACATTGTTATAAAGGTAATCTCTTTCTTTCTCTCTCTCTCTCTCTCTCTCTCTCTCTCTCTCTCTCTCTCTCTCTCATTACATTTCTTTGGATACTCAATAATGCAGATGAACGTATAATGTGTGCAGTGTCCTGAATATTGTTTGATATGATGTTTTGAGTATTCAGGAGTTTTTGTTTGAATATGATTCGTCGTGATTCTGAACAAAATTGTTTTCTTTCTTTGAACATAATATGCCAACACATATAATACTAATCTGCTTTTTAGATTGCCCTCTGTTTTATCAATAGTAAAGTACAAAATGTCATTCATGAGAACCAGTTAGAGAGTTAGTGAGAAAGAAACGAGAGACAGGGACAGAAAGAAGAATACAGTATTAGCATTTAACATTGCACACGTCCGCTTCTCACCATATTTAATCAAACCATGGGGAATGTTTATATTGAGAACAGCAAACTAAATATAAATATCAAATACAAATATCTTAACATTATTAGAGAGCTTTGCAAATATGTATCTTCAATGGTATTGATACATATAACGTGTTCATACAAATGTAGTATTGTTTCCAATTACCGTAAAATCACGATTAGTTATGACACTTGAAGTAGGATTGTTATAGTCATAATAGACAAAATTTACAAATTTTATATAGTAATTACGATGATTATTTTCATATATATTTTTTGTAAACTTCCAGAGAAATATTAAAGCTATGATATATGATAACAAACTACAGCTAAGGATGAGTGACTGACATTGAAACAAAGCGTAATATATATTTTCAACTTGATTCGAATTGTAGGGCTTCCAGACTAATTTATATATTAAAACTGTTGATCCGAAATCCACTTCAGAAGTTTCTAAATTGTGGAATATAGACTTTTATTTCAAGGTTCCATAATCTTCTAGTTTAGGTAATGATGCTAAATTAGATAAATATGTGTGAATATATTAACTCCGTAATATTGAAACGAAAGGTTATGAAGACAAATTGACACCACAGTATTCTTTCTGATCCAAATCTCTAGAAAAGTAAACACAACAATTTAAAACAGAAACACTTTAATCATACAGTATTCATTATTATTGCTGAATAATGTATTGCTGTACTTATTTCCAGCCCCTTCATCAACATGAAAGTCGTTGCATTATTCTTATTGTTCCTGGTAGCTGTTGCCATGGCACAACGGGGTTATTCTCGCGGAGGCGATGGATACTCACGAGGTGGTGGATACAGCCGAGGCGGGTCTGGCAATCCTGGATATAGCAGAGGCGGATACAGTGGACAGCGTAGACATGGATATAGTGGAAATCGTAGACACTATTGACTACGAAGCGGATACAACAGGTACTGATTTGGTTTATCTAAACCTTTGGTATGTGTTTTTCCTCAAACATTTTCGTTTGTGAAATACAAGGAAGTATTTACATTTATTTTGTTTATATTCATCAAAATTACTTTGAAAAATTATTGCAGTGTATGTATTGGACATTTACCGATATCGCTTGGCATCGTAAAAGAAACTCAACAGGAAATTAGCATTGAACTGTCATTTTTAAATTTTATTTTGGGCAGGCTATTTGTCTCCAGAACAACCAAATCTCAGTAGTTGTAAAAAAAATACCAAATATATCATCAATCATTTCATCTTCTGTAATGTATGATACCCAATGGAATGAATGAATAGCATGATTAAAGGTGAGATATATTAACGGTTGAACCGTTACTGCTCTTTAACACATATTTGTAAAATCTATCTGTATATACATCTACAATTCACAAACTATTGCTTGTCATGAATTACAGAGGGAAATATGACCATATCAAGTATTTACTTCTGTAGGGATAGATAGATAACATTCGTCGGGCAGAACTGAAGAAAAGCGCTTGAGAGTTTCAAAACCTCATATCTATCGGGAGATCAGATATATGCAGAGATTTATGTTTATGTAGGGATTAAAAAAATTGATAGATAGCATTCCTATCACTGAGCTGTATAATCCACACTTGAAATTTCAGAACATCGTATCTAGCGGGAGATAAAAATTATATGTAGCGATCAACGTTTATATACCGATAGTTAGATCATATTTTTCAATAGAGCTGTACTAAAGATACTGAACCTTTCAAATCACCCCATCAAAATATATGCAGAGATATATCTAAATGAATGCCATTATTAAATACATGTGAACAGGCTTTAGTTTCCATGTATTTTATTGTTATATGCTAATTTTCCCAAATTGTCTGATGCATGACCATTTATTGCTCATCGTCATTATATTATGAAGAAAAAGTGGGCGCCAATGATATATCTTTTATACAAAAATATTCTTAGAAGTTTCTGCTTTAATTTACAGGTGATGGTCACGCGGAGGTCCTTCTTATCAAGTTTAACTCGTTTCCTGTCTTGTTTCCACAAAGTAAACTTGTACCATCGACCATACTGTGCAATATTAAAGAGGTGGAGGCAGAAAATACTCCGTTAAATGCCTTTGTGTCCTCTAACATGGCTACATAGTGAACTACTCATGATATTTATCTATCCATGTTTATCTATCTATTTAAATCTTTTCATTATTTCATTCATATTTTATTTCTGTAAATATACAATGTCGTAGTATTTGTTAATGCTTTAATTAAGACAAAAGCAGAAATCTAACACTTACTTTGAATAAAAGAAAACATTGGTATTAATGTAAACAAGTGAGTATTGTGTCTGATGATACCATACAATACATCAACGCATGAAGGTTGTATCATCCAAGGGCAAGTAGAAGAAAATGTTTGGCCACGGTGTCTTCGGATAACAGAATTTCAAATATAAACCCTCGTCTTTATTGATGCTAGTCTGACACATTAACGCAGCAAGGATCTGTGTTAATGTAAATACTTATCTTAAAATAAAAGGTCCAATTATTACAATAAAATATGTTTGTCTCCTTCATTTTCAGGCTTAACCTTGTATTATTGTTTTTGTTGTTTCTTACGAATTAGACTTAATTTAACAGCCAGTATGAAAAATATGGCGTACGCTTCTATCACACGTTCTTTCCTCCATGAAGCAGGATATAAACGATAAAATGATAAATGCAAGGACGGGACAATTAGTAGAAGACGTTATATATATATATATATATATATATATATATATATATATATATATATATATAAAACGGATACTTGGTTTAGATGTACCTTAAGGTGTGTATGATTAGACACTGCAATAACGAAATACATGCTGATTTGTGGCACATACGGTACCATTACCTAGCAGCAGGAATATTGAGTATGCATCTAAAGTAAACAAAGTCTTTTTCCATTAAAGACCTAATTCTCAATTCTTTTATAACGAGGATTAAGCAGATTATATTACAATAATAAACTGAAATAAGCCCAAACATTTTTAATAAGTGTCTAACGTATGTCACAATCTGAAACAACATCTGCGGGTGAAAAGTTCTGTACGTGAATGTGTACATTAGTGCAGCTGACAAAACGCACGTAATGAAACTGATTTTTCAATGGAAGCGTTTTCGTCTACAATACGTATCTGGAGGTCACAAACACTAACCTAAAGTCTGGCACTGAGCGTCTGCTATCATGCAATCTGTAAACAGTTTTCAAACTTATTTTTGACTGGTCGAATCAAAGTCTCAGTCTAAACTCAAGAAGATTTCTAACCTCCAGGCTTCAATTTTTTATTAATGGAACATAAACCAATATAAACGTTAAGGTACAGCAAAACAATTATCAGTTTAAGGACCATATTTTACTAATAAACCATCTCTGACGGATTGATGCATAAAATTGAAAATCGTTATTGTTAATAAGAAAGAGTCCTGAGAATGTTTAATCTTGCACAGTCGTTCTATGACCTTACCCATGTTTCTAGTTCATCTTCGGCGTTGATAAAACACATCTTGGTTAGAAATCCTTACTGATTAAGATCAAACATCAAATCAATAAACTCAACACTTTGAACACTACAAATCAGTCTTAGAATTACAGTATAGAAGGCTTAAATGCGACACTCTAACACGGTATTTGGGAACATGTGCTACATAATTTAAAAGTAAAACAAGCCAGAGTTTTTTTCACAACGTCAAATAGTAATGTTCCTTTTAAAAAATGAGTCTCAGAAGCGATGTACAGAACCTAGAATATCTCTTGAAAGTTGATTGGAAATAAGGTGTTTTGACAGTTACATAGTAAACAACCGTGGGGTCCATACTTATGTTGTATTTCTCTTAGAAAATCAGACCAACACTATTGTAGTACTAGAGGCAACTATAAATTTGTAAGACCACACATAACTGGCTGATCCACTTGAACATATTTTATGTGACCTTAACAATCATGCAATCTAGATGGGTAGCCGACGCTGTAATTACTTTTCTATTGTCAATTAAATTCGGTTTAAATCAACACTAATGTAACTGTATATATCCGTCGTTTCAAATAAGATAATGATTGAAGTTATAATTGCCACATTAAAATGTCCGTATATTTAATCGTTGGGTTTCTTCTTCTTAAGCATGTTTACGTTTTTCCTCGTAAAGGAAAGGTAAATATGAAAGGTATGGGTGACACATAGTAACCGTTCATGCAAATACAGGCATTGACGGTGTCCATGATATTGACATTTACCATAATTCATGTAGAAAGATAATTAGAAAGATAATTAAGAAACATAACATCTGAAGTCTACTTATTGATGTTTTTAGTTTTTAGAATTGTTTGATGGCACTTCATTGATTGCAGAATTGTACACAAGAGGGTCTACAGTTGACACGTTTAAGATCTGTAATTCCTGATGTGAATGTGAGACAGGAAGGGATGGAGGGAGTGTAAGAAAGAGCAGAATAAGTCAAAAAATAAAATAGAGATAAAAATTGAAAAACAGGCTTGAATAACATACATAACGGTAGATATGTTTACCTACGAGAAAAAGTAGTTCCATCGGAGATATTGCTGCAGCGGCGATATCATTTTCTCTATCGTATATATTTCAATATCTCACTTGGAAGTATATAATAAAATATTTAAATGCCTTAAAACTGACTATTACCAATAGTACACAAGGAACATCATCAACATTCTACAGAGGTGAACACAGGCCATTAATACTGCAATGCAAGTACTTGATTGCTAAACTAAGACAATACTGATCACTTCAAGTGATACATCAAAATTAAGGAGTGTACTAACATGGCATATACCACTGGAGTAAAAGTTGCAATCTACGAACTAAGAAGCCAAAATTATAATTTAGTCAAATTATAATTTGAACTTTAATATAGATTTATATCAATGCCCATAGTTACATATCAATGCCATATTTTATTTACTTACGTTAATACAATATCTGGAAATATACTATTTTATGTACATAGCTCAATGAATCTTTCAGAATACCATGAGGACAGAAACATCCTTACTCTTGTTTCTGATCTCTAATTTTGATTAGACGCCTTCTTAAAAGTAATATAATATTTCAGTGCTTCGATTTTTTTTCTTAGTTTGATTAAATATATCTCTAATATGTTTCAAGAATAGTATTGTTTCTTACAACATGCTGCAGCAATTAATTCCCCCATTTACAA
Source organism: Megalonaias nervosa (assembly GCA_016617855.1). Lineage (NCBI taxonomy): Eukaryota > Metazoa > Mollusca > Bivalvia > Unionida > Unionidae > Megalonaias > Megalonaias nervosa. Next base: position 7,466 of record JAECUM010016275.1, read on the forward strand.
GTTTGTTTTACAGAATATGTTTAAATTCAGCTTTGACTATTTTGCAAAATATGTTTAAATTCAGCTGTGTCGAATAAAAAAGACATATGGTAATTGAGTTTATTTTAATGCTAAGGGGCACAACACCATCTGTATGTCTGTCTGTCTGTGTGTGTCTCTCTCTCTCTCTCTCTCTCTCTCTCTCTCTCTCTCTCTCTCTCTCTCTCTCTCTCTCTCTCTCGTAGTGCGTTTTGGTGTCTATATCTGTCCGACTGGCTCCTTCTCTGTATCTCTTCGTCGTTCTATTTGTAAACAGTATCTGTCATCAAGTAATCAATATAAATTTGAAAGTATTTTTGAAAGTGCGCATTATTGAAAAGAAAACACAAGTAATTATTGATTCTGATATATGCATTTATTAGGTTGATATAAAGTGTAATATGTATTTAGGACCCTCTTTTTATTTGTCTTTTTCAAAACGACTGCGATTGAAAAAAAAATCTTTATATAACTGAAAAAATATATTACAATTATTTCAAACCTAATAATGGGCCCAAAAGGAAAACTGTAAAATCTAAGCATTTTGACAATAATTAATTTAACATATTGGATTGTGAGAGACCTTTTTTCCAAATATAATTACATGCTCTGTCGAAGATCCACCTTCAACTGATTATCTCAAAGGTGGTTGCGATGTTTGCATAATTTATTTGTACTGTTAGATGGTGATTAAATTTCTGCATGTTGTGATGGCATTAGCATACATTGAAATGTAGGAAGATGCATGAAACAAGTCATACAACGGTCATAAGATAGAGACCTGTAATTTGCTGTCCTCTTGCCTACATTAAAGTCGGAATAGCAATGGCAATAAACTACAAATAACCCGACAGGTGATACGTTTGTCATTGAGTCGGCAATTAAACTAGATATGTTGATTTTTCATCATAGAGCGACAGATGAGCAAAGGAATGTTATTACAATCATCAGCTTTTGCTTGCGTTTGCTCGAACATGGAAATATAAACACACATACACACACAAACGCACACACACACACACACACACACACATTATTGTATTTGGTGGTTATCAAGGACTCGGGAATGGAACCTCGTACCGAGGACAATATTGTCTGGATACCTTAGAGTGAAAAGAAGTACAGTTTCCGTCAGTAAATTAATAGCAAATGGTGATGAAATCAATTCTAAGGAATATATAATTTAGGAATGCAAGCGAGGACGCAAACGTTTACATACATATTCTGTATAATCCATGCAAACTAAGGACACATATTACTATTTAACACAAAATGGAAAATGTAGACCATGTGATGTCGTGGCCAGCTGTGACTCTCATGAAAATGAAGAGAAACATTATTAAGCCGTACATGAACTGTTCAAACTAAGAGGGTTGGTGCACTCAGACGTAATTGTGATTCGGTTTTTTTTTTAAATCTCAAAAATATCGTTAACCGTTTCCAGAATAAAAGGCCGATTTCATTATGATTATCCCTTCTCTAATTAAGGCATCAATCTTTAATTGTTACTTCACACAACAGTGTGACAGGCTGATGATTCCATACTGTTCATAGATGTATTTAGACGGAAGCACAGTACTGGGATTGTTAATGTGCTCATGTATCAAAGCATTTATTGTTCTATCGCAACTGTGCATAAATCGATAATATCAAGAACAATTTATATATGACATGAACCTATTCTACTTAATCTTAAACCATCATAATTTCCACGAAATCTGAAATTGATTTGCTTTGTTGATACAATTGAATTTGATTAATCATTTCACAATAGTTAATATGTATGAAGACCTTTTTTGTTAACTTTGACCTAAGAAATTTACAAACGCTTTAACACGTTTACAAAGACAGAAAACTATCAATACAAACTAAGCACGCACACAGTTATTGCGAAAACATGAAGAATGAAGACATTCGTCAATCATGAACAAAGAGAACATATTTACACATCTAGTCTAAACGATTAGTACAAACAAGAGACTCACACTACTGACAAAATCACAGAGACTGTGAACATTAGTACATCATGGACAATGAGAAAATATTCACTTTTTTTTTCTAGTCTGAAGTATCAATTCAAACTAAGGACGCACACTACTGACAAACTCACGGAGACCGTGGACTCTGGTACCTCATGAACAACCACGATGACACACGATCACCTAAACTGTTGACATTAGAACGTCATGGACAACGAAAACGTATTTACACATGTAGTCTGAACTATCGATACAAACTAAGGACGCATACTATTGACAAAATCACAGAGACTGTGGACATCGGTACATCATGACCAACGAGGACATGTTTACACATCAAGTCTAGCCTGAACTATTAATACAAATTACGGACGCGCACTCTTGATAAAATCACAGAGACCGTGAACATTGGAACGTCATTGGCAACAAAGACGCATTTACACATCTAGTCTGAACTATTAATACAAACTAAGGTCGCACACTGTTGAAAATATCACGTAGACCATGAGCGTTGGTAGCTTATCAACAATGAAGCCGCATTCACACATCTAGTCTGAACGGTCAATAAAAACTAAGGACGCACACATCTATTCTGAGCTGTCATACAAACTAAGGACGCACGCTATTGATAAAATCACGGAGACCGTGGACATTGGTACAACATGGACATAGAAGACGCATTTTTTCACATCGATTCTGAACTATCCATAGAAACGTAGGACGCACACTATTGGCAAAATCACGGAGACCGTGGACATTGGTACATTATGACCAACGAAGACATGTTTGCACATCTAGTCCAGTCTTAACAACCAATACAACCATTCCGGTGGCAGAGTGTTAGAGAGTCCGCCTCGGATGCGGGAGGTCGCGGGTTCAAAACCCGGCCGAGTCATATCAACGACTTATAAAAATGGTACTAACAGCTGTCTCGTTCGGCCCTCAGCATTAAGAGGTTTTTGTTAGGACTGGTCGGCCGGGTGTGAGAATAATGTGACTGGATGGGACATCATACTACATGTCTGCGGCATGATACCCCAGTGGTAGACATCGCCATAAATTGTCATACTGCAGACATCGTACCTATATGACTGAAAAGTTGTTAAAGCTATGCTAGAAATCAAACTCAGACACACACACACACACACACACACACACACACACACACCATTAACAATCAATACAAATTAAGGACGCACACCACCGTCAAAAACAAGGAGAGTGTGGACATTGATTGATCATGGAAAACAAAGACGTATTTACACATCTAGTGTGAACTGTCAATATAAAGTAGGGACGCACACTACTGACAACATTACAGAGATCGTGGTACTTCACTAACAAGTATGACTCAATATACATGTAACTATCAGTGCAAGTTAAGGACGCACACATTAGACATTGGTGCGAATGTACAAATTCAATCGACTAGTGTGGCTTTTATTTTCAGATGAAAACATTCTAAATTTTCTTAATACAATAGACAATCAATACTTGACCGAAATGTGAATAAGTCGCTTAAAAATATATGATATATTTATTTTTACTAACATAGGCGAACTCTTTGTCAACTTTCATTATTTTGAATTTTGGACATCATGATCAGGATTAGTTTATGCTCCAAAACTATAACATTTCCTGCCCAAAACATTCCAAAGGTTAATTAACAACATCTAAAGGTTAATTATCAACACTTTATGTACAAGTTTTATTTGGTACAGTAATTTTTGCTTCTTATTATTGGATAGCGGATGTAAAGTCGCCTAATTCGCCTTACCTCGTCTCGTAAGAACAATCTGATTAAAATCAAATTTCCGCTGTCCTTCATGAAGAACTGACGACGACCACTTAAGTTTCATGTGACCTTTGAATTAAGCCAATGGAAATGCAGCTTTCAAAAATCTGAAAGTGAATCAATTCGTTTGGTACACATTCATGCTCTTGATCCACACTGCTCAGTCTCCAAACGCGAAGATATAAGACTTCATCTGATTGGTTGATAAAATTAGCGATTATGATAATAGCATAGGTTAGCATAACATGACCCCTCAGATCTTCATGTAGGACAGCAGAGATCTGATTTTAATCAGACTGGTCGTAAGAAGTGACAAACTGAGGCAGGGGCTGCCGGTGGCTCAGTAATTGGTTTGTTGGACCAGTGACGGGTTGGCTACAGTGGCGCGTCCTTGGGCAGGCACGCTATTCCAAATGTCTGGTCATTATATAAATTACTTGTGCTGATGTACCTTAAAACGCCAAATTAAATCAAATCATTTTTGCTTTGGAATCAATGTCGTCGACGTGGATGATATCAGTCTCTCTGTTTATAATGCTGTCGCCTCCTAAGCAGCTTGGTTGAAATTTAATATTCTTTATAGTACTGTCAACACTTGTGACAACAACCAAGCTCTTGTTCAGCCAGTGTTTTCGTAACAGCGAAAACGTCGTTTTAAAAATCATCTCTTTAATTTCTAAAACTGGTCATATTATGATCGTTGCAAACCATTGGGTCAGTGAGAAGAATATGTCCGGGATACAACTCTATACTTCATTTTTAATGTTGTCTTTTAAAAAAAAAATATATAGATTTTCGTACATATAAATGTCATTGTTTCAAAATGGCATATGTACATGTAATTTTCTGACATAGGATTATGCTGAATCAGAAACTGAATATTTGATAATAAAGATAAACACCATCATGTTTAGACAGAACACGAATATTTCGTTGTAGCAAATGTTTCAATGAGAACTGAATATACAATTTTCCATTTGTGAACGATCTGAGAGAATTATGTTTTTCTTTCCTTTCTGGTACATTGGTATAAAAGAACCAAGTATATTCTAGTATAATTTGATATAAAAAATATTTTCAATTCATCCATATATAACGCATGGTTCAACATAATTCTGGTCGAATGCAGCTATGCTGCTGACTTGACCTCTGTTTAATGTTGGTCCTACATCACAAGTATTCTATCGCAGCTAGTAGTACATTTGCCATGGAAACATCCATTACCGGCTTTGCTAATCAGACCTAAACTTCGAATCGTTTGACTCGCGAGTAAATATTCCTTTTTTTAGAAAATATAACAAACACGTTATATTCTTATACTTTTAATATAATGTAAACGGAGGAATAGCTAAAATAAGTCGCTGAATAAAAATATGAAATAATGACAATTTTCAGAAGTGGGTATAAGGTATAAACTTAACTTGGATATGATAATACAAAAATGAAGTCCTTGACGAAGTATGATGCCATTCTAATACAAAGATAAGAATGGAACTCTCATAGTAAAAGAGAAATTAGAAACCTGATAAAATCAATGTATTAATTTTCCTTGATTTTATTTTTGCTGCGTTTTTGTTTTTGTTGTTGTTGGTTTTTTTTATTTTTATTTTTAGAAAATCGTTTAAAGATATGAATTAGAAATATAATATGAGTGTTTCCTACATGTTCTCACCAAGTCAAGAGAAAAATGTCAATACAAAAGCTATCAGGTTCAACGTTGCATGATCTGCACACATTTCACTGTTTTCAATGCACCTATGTTAGAGCCACATCCTTCAGATAAATGGCCGTCACTGTGACCCACATTTCACCTTATACTGGCTTTAGTTAACTCGTTGGGTTATGGCATGCTATATGCGAACTTTCCTACCAAGACTAATGAACCTGATGAAGTGAAGCACCTTAATAATTACTTCACCTTTATTGCAAAATTAGATCCCTTTGACATGTAATTCATGCTTGGGCGACTTTATTGATATTATTTCGGTTAAAATTAATTTCGTCGGTACAGTTCATTTTAGAATTATGCAGCTTGATAATTGGCTGCATCTATGTTAGTATTATACCTTACAACCAAACACCTCTTACCGAAGTCGTATGCTCTGCTTACGAAAGTAACTAATTTTTTTAGCTCATGAAGAGCTACCTTTCTGTATATATATATATATATATATATATATATATATATATATATATATATATATATATATATATATATATATACACACACACACACACACACACGCAATATATGGCGTATACTTCTAACACACTATAATAATCAGTCAATATCGTGATTTCTATGAAAGGAATCCTGAGTGACTGTACACTGATAACACTGAATTTACGCTTGAATGCGAACCACATGTTTAGTCCTTAAGCAATAATGGCCCTGTTACGAGATTGAATATACACGTACACAACTACTAACTTGTTCAATTCTGAATGCACGTATACTGTATGGGACTGGTCATTTAATGATATGGGGCTAAATTGTTATTTCCGACTGTGGCATGCTTTTATTTCATTCATCACCAAATAAGTTTGTTTCAAGTAAAGCAAGGAATGGTATAGTTTTCTTTTTTGTTTACCACAAATGATAATAAGACAATAGTTTTCAAGCATTTATCTCCGTCCCTTTAAGAACTTAACTGGGCTCTCCCTAATAGAGACTTGGCTTCAGCGGATGTTCAGTTGAAATCGATGCACTGACCACTGTAAACACTCATAAAATGTTAGCACCAAAATATGTCAATTTCAGCTTGGGTAAGGTGTATTTATATCACACGAGTGACTTGGCGAGTTGCACTTAATACATATAGCTCAAATTATGTTCCAGTCAATAACAACAGAAATTTTACTGATTCACATTTGAACAGACGATGGATGATGACCACCCAAAGAAAGACAGAAATGTCATGCGAGATTTACAATAAGATACCATTTCAAGAAACAGATGATCTTAATTTCTATAAAATAAAATAAAATAAAAATGTTTTGTCTAGTCTATACAGTCAGAGAAATTGGATCGACACCTTTTGTAATATGTGTTTACATTTCTATGTTGAAATAAATCTGAACTAACTTACGCACCGACTGGTCGAGAGGCACACTGTAATTGATCTTCTCAATGACAATGTAAATTTATCCTACTGTTTATGAAAAATATTCCTTTTTATGTTTAGACATTTAAATTCCAGTGCTTTGCAAAAAAGAAAAAAAAAAAAAAAAAAAAAAAAAAAAAAAAAAAAAAAAAAAAAAACATCAACAAAAGCTAGCAAATTCTTAATTTGTGAATCACGTAATGACACAATCACGTGGCTGAATATACATACTTTTTCAATTTTAGCTACATGTGTACTGCAATGGACAAGCCATTTAATTTATGACGCTAGATTATTCGTTCCGACAGGGATACTTTTTGCTATTACATTCATCACAAGATAAATTTATTTCAAATAAGAAAGGTAATGGCATTTTTCTTTTTTATAATACAAATATCAAGTTTAATTGACGCCCATAGAATCCTATGAATGTATATCAAAATAAATAGTTAAAGTTATTGCTGAGAACTCGTCAGAGCCGGATCAGGGCCAGTACCCCACCCTAATCCGCTAAATACACACACAAACGTACAGTCACTTGTCACTTGAAATTTGAAAACATTTTATTCTTGGCCATGTTTACTGGGTATTATACACACTGTGAGTAAATAGACACATACACTTTTGATTTGGTGCCCT
>JAECUM010016275.1:17500-26467 GCA_016617855.1 Megalonaias nervosa
TGGGCTCAAGGCGATACGTACACATCACAAATTTTCAGTTACATTTGTTAAATAAAGCATATCCAATCTGTTATCGAAATAAATGAACACGCGGAGAAAGGATCCATAACATTCAAAACACTATAGGAAAAGAAACGGAAAAAAAACCCTATCAATTGGCCATAAAACCTGCAGATATTTTTCTTTTTGGGGAACGTATCCAAAAACCATTGTCATCGCTTTGATACTCATTTAAAAAACACATTGAAAGTACTGGTCACTTACGTTTGAACGTGTCGATACATTTGTATCAGTATTCGAGATCGTAAAAATGAAATGTACAAATTAAGCTCATTGCATTAGCAATGCCTTTAATGGTCTTTCGACTACATGATGATTATGTACAGCGCTTAAACATGCAGATACCAATTCATTTCCTTATTTACAGGAGTCTTTATTCACTACAAATCGTCCAATAGTGACAACCACTTGACCAGTTGGAGCATTAACACCTACATGTACAATGCCGTTTATAGTGTGCTAATATTTGCTCTCCCCTATAAATATGTTTCTTTACCAGCTGAACACAGCTAAGCAGCTGCACGTTTATCTATTGCAAAAGGTATTCTCTCTCTCTCTCTCTCTCTCTCTCTCTCTCTCTCTCTCTCTCTCTCTCTCCTCTTTGATTACAAATGAGTTTCGTTTAGTTGAAGTCGTGTAAGAATGTATTAGAGAGACATTGGAAGTTCAGACTTCTCAGACAAACATAATGTAAAACTGCAACTGTGTCTTATTTAATGCCAATTCACGAAACAACCTTTACTCATGTTGGCAAAAATTATTTAATAATGTTTATAATAATAATTATGACATTAATGACACCAGTTGAAATAGTAATAATATTAATAATGATACTAATAGTATAATAATAATACTTGAAAAAAGAAATATTACGTTCCTGAACATAATTAATTTAATATTATATATATATATATATATATATATATATATATATATATATATATATATATATATATATATATATATATATATATATATATATATATATATATTGATTAATCCAATTTTAATAGTCTGTGTAGTTAAAAAATTCAAACTGATAAGCAGATTTGGAGTAAATAGATAATCATTTGTTTAGTGATTGGGTCGACACCTGATATGGCACGGACTTCGTCGATGTACACGCGAAGTCTTGTGCGAAGTAACTTAATGGAGACTTCTTGTACATGCCGTTATATAATTATTATTTTATACTTCTCACGGCTATCTTTGTGTGTATGGTGTGTCTTTATCTGCCAGGCGTTATATACTGAAGAAACTAAATTTATTTTGTATATAGTCTGCACATAATCATTGGGAACGAGCCTAATTCACATGGCAAGCTGTTTGCAATGATATTTATTGAATATGAATGACACTATTGCAATCATTACTAATATATGATTAGTCACATTCGTACTTGCAGTTCCAAGTCTTATCATATTTATTTTAATAATTCTTCTGAAAATGTTAAATGATCCAAGGCCGTTTTATTTATATATTCTTTATGCAGACATTCTGCAAGAAACATGAAGGTCGTCATTATTGTCCTTGCTTTAATTGCTGGTGCCATAGCAACACCGATATATTATGGTAGCGCTGGATACGGTGCGTATCCTATTGCATACAACTTCGGAGATTTATAGGGTGGATATCCAGGTAGGTCTGGATACTTTGGACACTGCGGAGGACGGTTCTGGGGTGGATACGGATATGTTGGATACTATCCTGGTTACTTCGGTGGACAGGTTGGATTCGGTGGATATTACCCTCTATATATAAGTGGCTATAGCAGTGGGTTGCATGATAGAAATGAAATTGGCATTGACATGGTCTAGGGGCCTTCTGTTATGGAGGATATTAACGTAAGTGTAAATGAATGTGTTAGTTAAAGCTCAGTGATACCATAGTGGTGGCACATCAGTGGCAAGAAGAAATGCAGCAGTAAACTATACTCTTAAATTCATGCATTAAAGTGTCGTGCTAAATCGAAATGAGAACAGATAGTTGCAATATGTCAAAATTTATAAGTATTTGGGTCGTATTTTAAAACCCAAGTATGCTTCTACATAAATTTAGAAATTGTTCTTTGAATATCAAACTTAGATTATTCAAATCTTCTTGCTGCACAATATATTGCGCCCCTTTGTGTCACACATTCGAGAATATATGAAAACAAGTCATCGGTTATACTAATAATCGTCATTTTCTATTAAGCCTTCAAAGATGAAACTGTGCTTTTATCATGGTTTAAAGAGTTAAATAGAAAGTGTGTGTCCTCAATGCTGAATGATAACAAGAGTGTCTAAAACGTAAGAACTGTATCTTGAAATCTCTGTGGAACTGCGCCATTCGCTTAAATACTCGTATTATAGACAGACGGAAAAAATGGCCTTTAAATGATTTTATTTTCAGCATTGCTGGACACATTCTATTGCTGCAAATGTGTCAGCACATTTAACATATATCTAGATATTTAAAGTTTCATATTTGATATTTATATTTTAAGCTAGATTATACACTATGCAGTCTGAAATAATGAATTCTTGTCTTCACATATCAGCTACTGTTTCAAGGTAAATTAACCAAACAAAGTTGCCCGTTGTCAATATAAATATACATGCAAACATCTAGCTGATGTGCTCGTAAGACTATAGTGTAAGATATTATATTGATGTTGTTGGGCTTAGAGCTTGAATGACAAATTCACTGACACGGAAATATATAGACTGTAAAAGAAATATAGAAATGATACAGTTACCATGCAAGAAACATATGGATACACGAGTGCGCTAAACTTTGAATTACTTAACAAGCATTAAGCAAGCACCAAAACTTACGAATTTGAAGGCAGCAAAAATAGTTAAGGTGGTACCTATCAAGAATAGAGAAAATATATTGTTACATGTAGGCTCGTACAATAATAACAAGAGAAACGAATGAAGACAACAAGCTTTGTATATTTTAACAAAATAATTTATTTCCCTAGAAAACAATGTAATAATTCGAAAATAGGACTCACGGTTTGTGAATATATTCCAAAATTTAATTCTAAGAATGAAAACATACAAGTTCTATCACTAAATAGTTATATTAGAATCCAAGTTCGAATCTCGACGACGTTCGAATATGGAAGGCGATGACGTCATATGTGGTCCCTGTACAAAATATCAACAATTCCTCAATTGAATCACAGTTTGTGTTTCTGAATAATTCCAGAATAAATTTCCACTGAATTCTTTCTCCCAGAATTTATTAAACAGTACACTCGTTTGGTGTTCTAGAGAATAAATTATCAAATTCCAAAAACAAATGAACTTCAGAAAAACAATCTGGTTTCAACAATAAAATAACCTATCCGGCCTTCTATGTATCAGGAATACAACTGAGTGACGAGCGCTCAGAAAGGGTTATAAATTCACCCGAATTATCATCCCGTTCTCGCGAGACAGACTACAAGGACTCCTAACACTTCTGAAACACGCAATAAGATATTTCCCAAATTGCACGTAGCCCTATCTAAGAACTAGACTATCACTCTAAAATAAATTTAAAAATAAAACATTGTTTATTCAGATTAACACGTAGGCCGAAAAGGACCTTGAAAACAGTCAATGGTATTAGCGTAGCGCTTACACTACCGCCGACCAAGGTAAACTAAAAATATTACTAATGTCTTAGATAAGCAGAATTACTGAAAAAGATTTTTCGAATCCCTGCAATAATCAATACAATACAATGTAATGAAACAAAAATAAAATAAAAAAGAATTTTAAAATTAACACACAAGCAATTTCATAACATATACATAACACATCCCCCATAAAGAAAAAAGAAAGATTTATATAATAAAGCTTTCTTTTTACCATATGTAAATTATACATGAGGTAAACAAAATTACATAAGAAAATTCCTATCAATTATATAAAGAGTATATGAAATAATATTTCTATACACGGGAAAGTGCATCTGCAATCAAATTGTCTTTTCCTTTGATGTGCCTGATGTTGAGATTATACTCTAGCAAAAACAAACTCTACCTTAATAATCTTTTATTTTTATTTTTCATCTTGTCGATGAAAGTAAGGGCGTTGTGATCACAACCGGAGAAGGAGCCAAGCTATTGTAAACTTCAAAATGTTGTAATGCCAATATTAAAGCCAAACATTCCTTCTCGATTGTTGAGTAATTTCGTTGGTGCTTATTTAATTTCTTAGAGAAATAGCACACTGGGTGATCAATACCATTGTTGTCTTCTTGAATCAATACTGCTCCAACCCCAACATCACTTGCATCCACAGATAATTTAAAAGACTGATTGAAATTTGGAGCTGTTAGAACCGGCGCACTTTTGAGTACGGCTTTTAAGATATCGTAAGCTTCCTGACATTTTTTGGTCCAGAGAAACTTGTTTCTCTTACTTAACAAACGTGTCAGAGGTTCAGCAATATTAGAAAAATTGGAACAAGACTTTCGATAGTATCCGGCTGTACCCAAAAATCGCATCAATTGCTTTTTACTGACAGGCACAGGAAAATCAGAGATAGCTTTAACCTGAGCATCAATTGGTTTAACTTGACCATGTCCACAATATGTCCTAGAAAAATTACACAAGCACGGCAGAACGTACTTCTAGATAAATTGATTGTCAAATTAGCATCAGTGAGTCTTTCAAAGAATTTCCGAATCATAGCTAGATGTCCTTTGCAGGTGTCGTTGTATATGATGACATCATCAATATCAGCATCACAATTATCTAGACCAGAGGTAATCATATCATCATGCGTTGAAGCGTTCTTGGAGAACGCATCATCACAAAACGACATTGCCTTATATTGATATAGTCAATCTATCAAATACCGAAATTTCTTTCGCTCTTTCCGTAATTGGAATTTTCCAAAATCGTTTCAGAAGGTCAAATTTGGTGACGTACTTGGCATTTCCAATTGTATCAATACAATCATCGATCCTTGGTAACGCAAGTGAATCTGTTTTTGTCACACTGTTCACCTTCCTATAATCAGTTCACATACAGAAAGTTTTATCCGGTTTCGGAACAATTATGCTTGGTGAACCCCAATCACTTTTACTGGGCTCTCTGAAATCGTTCTCCAGCAAATACTGAATTTCCTTTCAAGTATTCCTGTTTGAGAGGGTTCATCCTGTATGGGTGTTGTTTCACAGGTCTTGAATCTACAATTTCAACGTCGTGAAACATTTTGTTTGTCCTCGTAGGAATATCCGGAAATAAGTGCTCATATTCGAATAATAAATGTTTAAGTTCACTTCTTTCTTGTTGTTGCAAATGTAAAAGTTTCTCGTCTAGATCTTTCATAATTTCTGAATTCCGAAGATTTGTTGCTCCAAGTTCAACGGTGTCCAATTGAATTTCTTTAGTTAAGTCCTCAGTTGGTGGGACAGGTACAACTAAATTAATTGCATAATTTACTTGGCTATCTCTTTCAATATACAAGTACTCCATTAATTTATTTAGACCAGATTACTATAATTATAATTCAACTCATTAATTTTCTTCTTTACTTTGTAAGTTCCATAAAAACTAAATTGAAGAAAATTCTGAAGAATGAGCAATAGGGAATGAACCCTATTACAGGACTCAAATATTCTCTCAAGTAAAGTTTTGTGAAACCATGGTTTCACTTTTGACTTGAATTGCGGAGTGCCAAATCCAAGCATAACACTCTTGAAAATTCCGGGTTTAAAATATGAACTTTGACCAGATTGGACGGATTTGGGAAGACCAAATTGAGTAAAAAGCTTTATCAAAGCTTTTACTATAGTTTTGGTTTTACTATTCCTCAAAGGAATTGCGTCTGGGAATCTTGTTGACGCACACATCATGGTCAACAAATATTGGTTGCCTGACTTGTTCTTAGGTAAAGGACCAACACAATCTACCAGAATTCTCCTAAATGGTTCGTCAAATGCAGGAATTGGATGCAGGTGAGCCTTAAGTATCTTCTGATTGGGTTTTCCTACCATTTGACAAGTATGACAAGATCTACAAAATTTACAAACATCACGTTTGATTTTTTGGCCAGTAAAAGTGAGTCAAGATCTTGTCATCAGTTTTATATATCCCTAAATGACCAGCCAGAGGAGTTTCATGGGCCAAACTAAGTATGTCCTGTCTGTAAGATTTTGGAACTACAATCTGACCATTCGTCATTAGCAGGTACCTCGGGAGGTCTCCATTTTCTCATAAGAATTCCATTTTTAATGAAATAACAGACAGGTACTTCAGTGGTTTCAGTTTCACTAATGGCCATCTGAAACAAACAGCAGATCTCAGGATCTTTTTCCTGTTCGACGACAAGTGATTGTCGTTTATCAACCTGATTAGATAAAGGGAATGAGTATTTAAAAGAGGGTCACTGTGATCAATACCTCTTGATTGATCCAAATTAGAAGTGAAAGTGACCTCATGAAAAGCCTGACCAATGCATGTGTCAGCTAAAGGAATATTTCCCTCATCAAAGTCAATCTCAAGAGCTTTCTTCGACATAGCTCTGGTAACTGCACAAGCTGGGTACAACTCAGGGCATTCTTTTTCAATAAGATCAACTTTCTGATCCAAAGAAGGCTTGTCAGTTACAAGTGGATTAACCACAACCTTATCTCCAGCTAGGTCGTTGTCTAGTAACAAATGAATGCCCTCAACGGCTAAGTGAGTCACTATTCCGACTGTCACAGATCCTGAAACTAAATCTGATGACAAATTTACAGAAAATAAATAAAATATTTGTCTACTTCCTTTTCGCTAAAAGCGGGAACTAACCTGATATTTATTGTAATGTAAAAACTTGAATTTGTATATAAAGTGGGATCGTGCTTGTCACTTGCCAGCTCAGATTCTTTCATTCTAATTTGAAATTCCCTTTCGTCCTTCTCTCTTTGCAATTGTAACTGACTATCTTTCTCCCTCTCCTGTCTCTCTCTCTCCCCTTCTCTTCAAATTGCAATTGTTTATCTCTCTCTCTCTCTCTCTCTCTCTCTCTCTCTCTCTCTCTCTCTCTCTCTCTCTCTCCTCTTTCTCAGATTGTAATTTCATTTGCTGATCTTTCTCCCTCTCATGTCTCTCTTTCTCCTCTTTTTCAAATTGCAATTGCAGTTGCATCTGTTCTAATTCCAACTGCATTTGCTCTTTCTCTTTCTGAAGTTCAGACTTCCTTAACTCCAGTTCCATCTTATATTTCATTTTCAATTACATTACTTTTATGTCAGAGTCTGATAACGATTTACTGACCGAAGCCAAAACACTTTTGTCAAAAACATTCTTCTCTACCAAATATTGACTCAAAATGTTTTTAATTTCTTGTTTCGTTAAGGAAGATTTTGCTTCAGAAAGATCGAACTTTTTGGCAAGTTCAAGCAACTCATCTTTTTTCAGACTATCCAACTGCTCTTGAGTTGGATTAGAAAGAAAAGTTTTCACCTTTGTTGACATTGTGAATGAAAGCCTGTTGTTTTCAATAAAGATTTCAAACAAAATGTAAAATTGTACTTGGGATTTAAAGAGTAGGGGAATTTAAATTTCAAAAAACAATTTTCTGAAATATTTAAACACAAGTCATATATCCCAAAGACGAGAGACCCAATTTTCTCCTGTTACGTGTAGGCTCGTACAATAATAACAAGAGAAAAGAATGAAAACAACAAGCTTTGTATATTTTAACAAAATAATTTATTTCCCTAGAAAACAACGTAAAAATTGGAAAATGGGACTTACGGTTAATAATATAAACCAAAATTTATCCTAAGAATGAAAAAATACAAGTCCTATAAATAGTTCTATTAGAATCCAAGTTCGAATCTCGACGACGTTCGAATATGGAAGGCGATGACGTCAGATGTGGTCCTTGTACAAAATATCAACAATTCCTCAATAGAATCACAGTTATGTTTCCGAATAATTCCAGAATAAATTTCCACTGAATTTCTTTCTCCCAGAATTTATAAAACAGTACACTCGTTTGGTGTTCTAGAGAATAAGTTATTAAATTCCAAAAACAAATGAACTTCAGAAATACAATCTGGTTTAACAATAAAATAACCTATCCGGCCTTCTATGTATCAGGAATACAACTGAGTGACGAGCGCTCAGAAAGGGTTATATATTCACCCGAATTATCATCCCGTTCTCGCGAGACAGACTACGAGGTCTCATAACACTTTTGAAACACGCAATAAGATATTTCCCAAATTGCACGTAGCCCTATCTAAGAACTAGACTATCACTCTAAAATAAATTTAAATATGAAACATTGTTTATTCAGATTAACACGTAGGCCGAAAAGGACCTTGAAAACAGTCAATGGTATTAGCGTAGCGCTTACACTACCGCGGACCAAGGCAAACTAAATATATTACTAATGTAATACGTTTTACGTCTTAGATAAACAGAATTACTGAAAAAGAATTTCGAATCCCTGCAATAATCATTACAATAAAATGTAATGAAACAAAAATAAAATATAAAAGAATTTTAAAACTAATACACAAGCAATTTAATTACATATACGTAACAATATGCACACACATATATACATACAGTCAGAGAGACAGAACGACAAAATGATATAGAAACACCGACATGAAAGCAATTCTGATATTGATACCTTTTGTTTCGTCATTTGATTAATATTATCACTAATACGTTTACATTTTCAGCTTGGAAAACCTACTGAAGATAACTAAGAAATTTTGGATCTAACATGAACTTCTGCTGCTATGGCACCCTTAATGCAGTTGCTCAGAAACGATTACTGCTCTGGTAAGGGAAATGTACTATTCCTAATCAATTTTTATTGCTTGCCTCTTTAATCAACTAATGCAAATGCAAACATTGTATTTTCATCCTTTTCATCTTCGATAATCATACACATAACACAAATGCATATATATATA